>AWUE01018616.1:0-11941 GCA_001974825.2 Corchorus olitorius | reverse complement strand
ATTTTTAGTTTCTTTTAAGCTAAATAGTCTCTTCCATGTTAGATTTAAATAAAAATTCTAGCTTTTAATTTCCAAATTAAATCTTGAATGTTTTGTTAGAAAAGTTGGTCTTTGTGTTGGATTATAAGTTGTGCTTAAATTATTTGGTCATGAATTGTTTAAGATTAGGTCCTTTAGCTTAAAAATTGGATTTTAATTTGATTGGTTGATGTCGTTTGATATGTTTGCAATTTCGATTTGAGAATGCATGATTTTTGGGTATTTATGGTTTAAAGGATGCGTCTTTTGATTAATTTAAGTGTAAATGTCAAAGCTTGGATTTTTTATGTTTAAATCAACTTGAAATTGATCTCTAGGTTAACCAAGCTTCATAAATCTTTGATTGAATTACCTTTGTGTTGGAATGCGAGATCTATGGTTGAAGATGCTGGTTTGCTCAATTCAAAAATGGGGATTTGATTAATGAAGCACTTTTGATTTGAAAATGGGAGCTTTTGATAAAGATTGGGTTGGCAAGTTGAATTATTGGACACATTAAATGAGATTTGTTTATGTGTTATAATTAAGGTGTTTAAGAGCTAATTGAATATTGGACCTTTAATTTCGATTTCCAATTAAGCTAATCTTGATTTGGAAATGGGGTCTTAGCTTAAAGTGAAGATTGTCTCAAAATTAAAATTAGCTCGAAGATGATATGTAAGACACTTTGGGCTAGTTTTAATTCTAAGAAAATTAAAGTTGGAGTTAAAGACCTAGTTTCTTAATTGAAGACTAACTTAAAAAGGAAGTTGACAAATTCTTGGGAATTAAATTCTAGATTGAGAATTGAGGTTTTGGAGGATTAAGAGCTAGTTTTTTTTTAAGGTGATTTTTATTGATCTTCAATATGTCTTATGATTTGCATGCTTAAAGCTTGAATCATCTCCATGATTATCTTAACTCCTATTTTAGAATTGTGGTTGCTACTTGCTAAATTTAGATCTTTGACTTGCATTGTTGAGGTGTAAATTGTGTTTGTTTCCTGAACTTCACTGATCGTGTTCTTTAGTGTGCAGAAAGGTCCCCAGTATGTCCAGTTCGACCCATAAGTTTTTATTTCTTTTAATTATTGTTAATTTGTTAATTGGTCCAATCGGGCCTTGGTTTGTAATAATTTAGTAAAGTAGAACTTAATTGCATGCATATCATATTTACTTTGTCATAAGCTATATCTATCTGCATATCATACCACTTTAACTCAGTTAGTGACCGTAACCCTTCCGAAGAAGGGGCATTCAGTGTGTGGTCGAGTTTTCAGGGCCACTGAATGTCTCCGAGGATGAGATAGCTCTTCTCGGGATGCATCGGGGCTCCGAGCATATATCACGGGAAGTGCTTTCAAAAACCCGGGTTACGTGAGTTGACTTTGCATTCATCATTTGCATACATGCATTAATTTAGAGATAGAAAAAGGAAAAATCCAAAAAAAGTGAAAATCAGAAAATCAAAAGAAGCAATAAAAGGTGTTTTCAAAAAAGGTTTTTTTCTCAAATCATGTTCTCTTATTCAATTTTCAAAAAATCAAGAAATGGGTAATTCAAGAGTTTTCAAGGTAAGTGTTTTTAAAAAAGGAATGTTTTTAATTAAGCAACTCCAAAAGAAGATTTTGGAAATTAATAAAATTGATCAAGTTTTTCAAACTCGAAAAATTGAAAAATGATTTTATCACAGCATTTTCAAAAGTGCTTCCCGGTGCGGAAGACTCAACAAGAGAACAAAAAGTGAAAGAGAATCAAGGCAGAATTAATCTTAGATTATATTCTTCGAATTCTCGACATTGGTTTCAAAAATGGTTTTATTTTCTTTTTATAACCTTTTTTTAATAATAATCAAGATTAGGATTAAAAGCAACCAACTTTTCTTTTCGACCCATTAGATCTAGTTAGATTAAGGGATACTGTCACTTGACGGGCGCTCCAGGGGTGCTGATCCTTCCCTGGGCGTAATCGACTCCCGAACCTAGATTTAGGTTACAAAGACCAGACCTTAGGTTTAGTGGGTCCATTGTCGAGCTATGGACTTTACTTAGCTTAAGTGACCTTTAGGTGGCTAATCACACCTTAAAAAAGATTAGTGGCGACTCCATCTATCCAACGTCGTCTCGGCAGGGTTCCCCGGACCTGAACGTTATGACAGGTTGGCGACTCCACTGGGGACTTTAGAGACTCAGGCCTCATTTAGTTTAACAAGATCTAGGGTCTTAATAATAATTGGTTGCATTTTGTCCTTTTCTTTGATTGTATTGCATTTTCAGTTGTTGCTTATTACTTGCTTTTATTGCTTAACTGTGTTTTTCGTGTTATGATTTATTGGTGGTCAGCTGCTAGTTTCGGGTTAAGTTGAGGGGTTCTGGTTTAGGTATGTCGGTAATGGTAAAGGTTTGTATGTTCCTTCTGCACCACATCACTTTCTGCATTGCATGCATCAGCTCGAACCCGGGGCTTGAATTTTATACTCTTAGCTCGGGGGCAAATTAGCTAACCTTCGTGGGGTCAATTAAGATCCCCGTACGGGTTATGTGAAATGCCTCCACTCAGATTGAACCCTTTTTCAGTGAGCCTGTAATGGGTGAGAATCGGGGGCCTTACTAGCCTAGCGTGGGCGTCAGTAAAGACAATTTGAGAATTTTTAGAGTCTAACAAAAACTCAGCATATAGAAGTGAGAAAGCCAGTCTGTTTAAAGCCAAACCCGTGAGGATGAGTGCAATAGGACACACAGAAGGGACGCTCCTAATTTTTATTTCTTTTTTCGAATAAAACTGTAGAGCGGATAATGACTTTACCCACAGTAGGCAGACCTCCCGCCCCAAGGGGGCATTTTCGTCCCTTTGATTTTTCTGGAAAATAAAAAGGTTTTTGTTATTCAAGAATAAAAGGGGGCATGATTTTTCAGTTTGATTTTCGGCTATTTGTTCATAGTTGTGTTCAATTATTAACGGGTTCTTGTTTCTTCCCTTTTGTCTTTATCTTTTTGCACGTGCATCTGTAACCTATTTGTGTTGCAGGTTTCATCTTTACATATCATGACATCATTTTTTTTGGCGTCCTCATGCATGTCCACGACATTCATTTGTTTACCAGTGCTTATTGCCATGCCATGTTGCGTTATCATGCACATCTCCACAATTTGTCAAGTCATCACAATACTCACTTGTACATATGTTCATGCATTCATCCTGCATTATCACATTCATTCTTAAGTTGATGCATCTTTGGGCACGGTTTGTCAATCTTGATCATGTGTAAATGTCGCTTATTCAGTGTTTGTTATGCATCAATTTCTGTTGTTTAGTAAAGAGTTCCAGATACAGTTGAAGTATGGGAGATTGGTTGGAAGCTCGAATGCAGCACTTGGAAAATAATCAGAGGTTTATGGAAATGAGGATAAGCCGTTTGGAAGGCAGGCAAGAAAGGTTGGAATCCGACATGGATGAGCTGAAAAAGCAGGTTGGTAGTTTGGCGGTGAACATTGGTAATGAGGAAGGGGTCAAGGATCTTCTTTAGAGGGCATCAACACAACAGACTCACCCAAAATCAGGGCATACCTCAGGCACAGAAAAGCTTCCAAACTTGGACATAATTGCGAAAATGATGGATGAATTTACCAAGCAAGTAGAGCAATTGAAGGGTTATGTGTCAAAGGTGGAATCTCTTGGAGCGATGGAATCCCAAAGTACCGCACACCAGTCAACCTTGTCTCTCCACTCTGCACCACCTTCATATCCTCTGAATACTGGATCTTGGGGAAATCCTCCGAATCCTCATCAGTACTCACCTTATTCGCAGCAGAATTTTCAAGCCCCCGCTCAAACTACTACATGAAAACATGGCTACGACGACGGACAATCCTTGCGACAGACAAATCTGTCGCAGATGAAGGGTTTCTACGACGAACACTGCGACGAACGCATTTTCCAAAGAAAAAAAGGGTTTCCCCAATTGCGATGGTAACTACGACGAACTTTACGACGAATGTGCGTCGTATATGAGTGTCCGTCGCAATGTTTGTCGCAGAAACTTTGGCGGGAAATAAAATTTGCGCGGGAATATTTGCGACAGACTCGTGCGTCGTCGTAGTGATTTTTTATGACAGACATAAGACGAGTCTTGCGACGGGCATGAATCTGCGACATACTGTCTGTCGTAGTTGATCATATATATGTGCGTCGCAAATTATAATTCAACCCTTTTTTGTTTTGAAGTTGATCAAATTATTGTAAGAATTTTGATAAATTGTATGTATATACGTAGATATAATAAATCTTAAAAAAATAAATCTTAGTCTCAAAAAAAATAAATCTTAAAAAAATTTTAATTTATTTTATACATTCGAATTCCAATATATCCATGTAATAATAAACCAAATAATTTTCATTTAATGAATTGTAAAAATGTTTAATTTTTTATTTAAATATTATCTATGACGGACTGTGCGTCGCAGGTAAGAATAAGGGGCTGTTTGATAAACCATTGAAAATTTTCAAACTATTGAAAATGAAAAATTTCAATGCTTTAATTTTTTCAATGCGTTTGATAATCAATGCTAGAAAATCACTTAATTTAAAGTTTTCAATGAAAAAGCATTGGAAATAAAAAGTAGGTCTAAGGTTACTTTTTCTATTCAACAATATTATTTATAGAAATATTTAAACATTAATGTTATGTTCTTTCCTTTTATCAATAATTCTTTCCTTTTGTTACTAATGTATTTTTTAAATATTTTCATACAAAAATGTCAACAAAAAATCTTTTCTTACATCTCACATTAAGTAACTTATCAAATAGTTTTTTCACCACAAATTCAGTATTAAATTCAGTAACTATAAAGATTTAGTGCTTAAATTTTCAGTACTTAATTTAACAAACAGAACCTCAAGTGTATGTTGCTAGTTAAAAAACCTAATAAATACTTAGGGTTTTATTCTTTTCACATTTCGGTCTATCTTCTTCCCGCTGCTTCTCTTTTAGCCGCTGCCCTCAGTTTAAAGTCAAACTCACCGCCCCCATAGATTCTGATCATCTTGGTCAGAATCAACTCACCTCCACCTCCGAAAATTGAGACCAATCTACCTTTCTCATATTTTATCTCCCTCCTCACCTGTTCGACCTTCTCTGACTTTCTTCCGCTCTCTCCGTTTTCAAAGCACCGTTTCTTCTTCGAACTCCTCACTTTCAATCGTTTGAAAGTTTCATTTGGCTCCCCTTAAGGTATGTTACGGTTTCTTCTCACTCTCACTCACCATGTTTTGTTACTTTTTCTTTTGGGTTTTCAATTAAGTTTATATTCTATTGGGTTTTGACAGAAATAGTTGTACCTAGGCTTTACTTTTCAGAAATTGTTGGTTGCTAATGGTTTTCAACTGAAGAAATTGTCTGGGTTTAGGGTTAGATCTTATTATTTACAATAATTTCATATTTATTTTGTAAATTTGAAATATGAAATGGCATATTTTCTTAATTGTATCTAATTACTGCTTTATCACTAACCTAGTGCTTGTTCTTTTTATTTTGTTAATTCTAGACCAAAGCTGATAGCTCTGCAGCCTCGTCCTCTTCAAAACCAAGGGTACTATTCTCTTCCCAGATCATATTTAATTTCTTTCAAATTAATATGAAAGATGTCTGCTTTAGAAGACATTAATTCTTGGATCAAAAAGCTGATTTTCTTGTGAGTCTTGTGAATGAAAGGGGAGTTAACAGTTAGCCCTTTGTTTTTGTTGCGAGTCCCTGAATCACACACGAGTTAAAAGTGAGACTTTGGGGTTTGGGGATTGGGTGAGTCTCCCCTTGATTACTTGCTTGTTTCTAGTTATATATATTGGATCTTTGCGTTGCTCTTCTGGCTGTTTTTCATAGGAGGGCCAAAGCCGAGAGAGATTGAGTACTGTGACTTTTTGTTTTCTTGTTTTTGGTTCTCATAATTTTTGTTTCTTCTTTATAGCGAAGTGAGAATGGTGGGGCAGGTTTGGTTTTTTAATTTCTTTTCCCTTTAATAACTATGGAAAAAACATTACCAAAGAGAAAGGTAACTAGTACATGACCAAAGCCAAAGTGTGACTCCATTTTAAACTTTTAATAAGAAATTCTTACCATTTCACCTATAATTCAACCATTAATATTGCACTAATTCAGAGGTTATATTATAATTATTACTAAATATGATCGTAATAATATCCTCAATTTCATAACTTATGTCATAGATTCTTTCTTATGAATTAGCGTAATGTTAATAGTTAAGACCAAAACTAATTTTTGTTTTAATATGAAAGATGTCTGCTTTAGAAGTACTATATTATTAGCAATGATTGTCAAAGTTGTTTGTAAGTCATACAGAAAAGTTAACATTAGACTAAAGGGACCCATCAAATATTAAGCAATGGATTGTTTGTTTGTTTCCATTAGAAAGGTATGTTATGATTTTTTCTTATTCCAAATTTTCTTCTTCTCCGAAAATTAAAACCCTTTTTTCTCTTATGATTTTTGTTAGTCCATATCTATGGGGGTTTCTAGTGTTTCATTTGAAAGTGGTGTAGAAATCTAACGGATGTATTTGGCAACTGCTGGACTGCAAAAATAGCTTTTCAGTGCATTGTTTGTGTTAGGCTTTTGGTCTTTCTTATGTATGCATTTATTTTGATGTGATCTATGAGTAGAAGTAGTGATGATGATGAGAAATAATAGCAAAAAGTAAAACATTACAGTGCACTTATCAATTTTTTTTCCATGTCTATATCTTTGCAAAGTTGATTGATTGCAACTTATCATTTTTTTTTTTTTACAGATTTTATCTCCCAAGTTGCAAGCAAATACCACTTCAAGACTTCTTTACAGTGATACTTTTCAGCGGTAGGTAATACAATATTAAATAAATTATTGAGTTAGCTATTTATATAATTAATAATACAGTTTATATTTGCCCAGATTAGTGATTACTTGCTGATTCACAAGTCTTTAGAGTTTTGAGCATTATCTATTGAAGGATTTGTTTTTGTTTCTTTTCTTGGTAATGTTCCACCAAATTAAAACTCTAATTTTGCAAATCTTTGTGAGGATTTCAATTTTCAACAGTTTTGACTATGACCAACCATTAATGAAAATGGTGAGAAAAACCATCTGCTATCTGGTCTTTGATAGGGTATTTAAAACACCAAAAATTCAGCACAACACTATAATTAAAACATTTGTTTGGTCTACAGATCACAACTGTAAAATTGCTGAATTGGCTTCAAAAAATCGCAATTCAAAAACGGAAGGTCATGTATCTAAGCACACTGTTGGTTCGCGTTCGTTTTCCAAAACCAAGCATATAATGGTTTGTTTTTTAGTTTCATTATGTTATATTATACATTAGTAATATCAGAAAAATGCTATCTAACATTGTATGTTAATGTTTGCTGTCTTAATTTAGATTGAAAAAGACGGAGAAGCTCCATCCCAACTACAGTTTTTCACAAAGACTCATAAAAGGAAAAATGGTAACTTTGTGGATCCGAAATCCAAAGCTGTTATTGTAAGTAGTAAACTTTTCTAAGTTGTCAATCTAAAGTTTTCTGTCCTAAGCATTGTGCTTACTTACTATTACATTATTGCAGCATATTTATTAGATTTTATTTGAAATTCTGTCCTGAGCATTGTGCTTACCTATTATTACATTATTGCAGCATATTGTTTACATTTTATTTGAAATTTACTTTGAAATTGTTATAGTTGTATGATTGTTTGCTACAACAAGAAATTCAGTTTGTTTTTGCATGTTCATTTTGGGAACTAAGTCATTGTTGTTTGAGAACTTAGATGAAAAGGTAATTTTTCTTGTATGTTAGTAATATTCTTGTATAATATTCTTTTGGTTCCATAAACAATGTATTGCAAAAGTGGATTAGATATTGAAATAAAGCAATTTCAGCTTAATTTTTTTTTGGCGACAGACAATAGCTTGTATTCATAACAACTACTACGAACATTTTCATTATTTTCAACGAGCAATGACATAATATATACGCATTTGCGATGGACAAAAACTAATCTGCGATAGAGAAACACTAATTAACGACGGTTAAACACAAACAATTTTAATAACTGCGACGTATAAATTACAATTCTGCGACAGACGTTTTGAACAACTGCGATGAACAAAATAAGCATCTGCGACGGTTTGCGACGGGCGACGGACAAATACGATGGATTAAGGTCAAACTTTGACCGCTGAGCTGACCATCTGCGACAGAATGAACACCGGCCCCGACGCCGTGACGTTTGTCGCAGTTGACAATAGTTTGCGACGGACGGTCGCAGTTGAGCAACTGCGAGCTCAGCAAGTACGACGTACGTTGCGACGTACGATGTTCGTCGCAAATACCAATCTGCGACGGATTTATACCTTTCTGCGATGGAATCTGTCCGTCGCCGTAGCCATGTTTTTTTGTAGTGAACGCCAAAACCACCATCAATCACTCAACCAACTTGTCCGAGGAAGAATCAGAAAAGGCCAATAAGCCCGATTCCAATCTCTTTTACAGAATTGCTTCCTCAATTAGTGCAAAGAGGCTTACTTGGACTCAAACAATACACAAGCGTCATGAAGCCACCCTACCCTAAATGGTACAAAGGTGATGCCCATTGCGAATACCATTCTGGAGCAGTAGGCCATTCCACCGAAGGTTGCACAAGGCTGAGGCATGATGTGCAAAAGTTGATTGAGGATGGAAAGCTGACTTTTGAGCCAACGGGTACTCCAAATTTCAGAATCAAGAACTAGAAAGCAGAGAGTTTGGTGGTGTTGATCTGACTCAAATCCCGATGTCTATGCCTAAGGACTGTTGGGGAGTTTGTTTGGGCTTTCTTTTCTTACTTTAACCTCTCTTGTATAAATTTAAGGCTATGTCTGCATAGTGCAATGACAGTTGCTATCAATGGAAGGAGGAAGTTCTTTGAGTTTAGTTTAATCCTCCATTTGCTTGTACAAATTCACTCTTTCAAAGCATCATACATCCATTTTCACCTCATGCATTCATTCATCATGCCATGGCACTCATTCATGCATTCCATTAAACCTTTGCATCGTTCCACAATAAAAGAGCAGTACTGCTTATCATTAGACAGATTGCTGATGTTCTTGAAATTTGTTCCAGTTTTTGGAGGAATTACCGGAAAAGGGACAATGGAAGGAGAGCAGTTAACTGAGTACCTGCAGATGAAGAAAGAAAATGAGGAATTGCGAAAGCAGATGAGCATGATGAAACATCAACTAGCGGAACTGAAGGAAAAAACAACCCAAGAAGATCATCCAGTGTCAAAAGGGCAAGACAGGACAGTAGACAGTATTGGTATGGGGCAATCTGGAAGTGCTGAACCCAGCCAAGTCAATCCCAACCAGTCCAATTCTCCGCTTGTTGTTCAAACCCCATTCGTGCCTAAACCGCCAACTGATACCTCATACCTCCTCAATCAAGCCAACTTCAGGCCAAGGAAGGTTAAAAACAGGAAAAAGCCAGAAGCAAGGAAGGGTCAAACTGGCATGCAAAATGGCATAGAAGCACCGTTAGGTAGCTTTAAAGGACAACAGTTTGATCACTCGGGGCCATATACCCCATACCCTCCTTATTATCCTTATCCACCACTTCCACCAACAAACTCATGCGCGAATCAAGATCCCTATCTGTACCAGTCGGTTCCTCAACAAAATTTTCAATCACATGAGTATCCTCGAGAATCAGGGAAAAGGTTAATATTTTCACTCGGTTCAGAGCCAACCATTCCAAGGGACCAACAAAAGGGATACATGTCTCACCAAGATAGATTCAAGTTTGCCCAAATTCCCATGACTTATACAGAATTGCTTCATCAGCTCATCCGGCAGGGCCTTGTGGAACCAGTGTATGTGGAACCCATGCAGCCTCCTTATCCCATGTGGTACGATCCCAATGTGCATTGCGAATACCATATGAATGTTCAAAGTCATTCCACGGAGGATTGCACCAGTTTGAAGAAAAGAGTACAAACATTGATCAAAGCAGGGTTGTTGAGTTTCTAATCAGAGCATTGTCAACATTGGATAGTTATCAGAGTGAATGGAACAACAGAGGTTGGTTTCAGATTAGGATCCCTGATGTTTCTGCCCAAGAGCATTAGGATAGTTGTGTGGGCTTTTGTTTCACTTCATCATCATTGTAATAAAATTGATGCATTTCGTGTTTCAGAACATTGTCGCATCACTCATTATCATACATCATTTCATTTCTTAAAGCATTCGCAATTTCATAGATGTTGATATCCCAGACAGAGCTTACGACAAGTCGATTTACTTTGGATCTCTGCAATCTTAGAGATGAGTGTCAAACAGGGGCATTTTCCTTACTTTTTTTTCGTTTACCTTCAAACATGCATTTGGTAGATATGAGAACTATTTTGTAAATATTTGCATGCGCTTGCATTAAAGGATAATGATAACAAAGTGATGGTTTTCTTCAGATAATCAATCATATGCTTTTGAAATGGATTGGTGTTCACTACTAAAACTGAATCAAGCGTGTTTCCGGAAAGGGTCAATGGCCTTTATCTAGACTGTGAGCAAAGGAATGGCGAGTTTCAATCAAAAAGTTTTCAAAATTAGTTTTAATCAAAGCTATGATTTCGAGTTGTGAGCAAAGGAATGACAATGTTTTAATCTAAAGATGTTTCAAAATCAGTTTTGGTCAAAACAATGATTTCGAGGTGACTGAATCCATGTTTTCAAAAGAAGTTTTAGGGAGACAATGTGATTGGTGTCAACACTGCTCCCACAATTCACATTCTCTCAAATTTCGATTAAACCCATTCTCTTGGAACCCAACACCATAGTCTTGTTTTCTTCTGAAAGGGGCAATTTGGTCATACTATTAATATCATCACAATGCCTCGAAGGCAAAATGATCGAATTTCAATCTTCTCAATGTCCCTTAAATCATCCAGGTTAATTTTCAAATGTCTCAAACGTTTCTTTCAATCAGAAGAAGCAGTGCACAATTCAAAGAGTGCAAATCAATTCAAAGGTCATTTCAATAAAGGGTGGTATAAATTTCTGACATGATTTCCCAATAATTAAAAAAATGATGAATAAAAATGAAAAAAGAAAATAAAGGCACTTGGAATATCTGGAGGAGTCCAACAAAATGGTTTTCAAAAGGGTCATGATTCTCAAAAAAGGTTTTGATAAAATTGTTTTCCAAAAATGATTTCGAAACTCGTTTTCTCGAGGAATGCTCTTCAAGGAAGATGCTCAATCTTGAAGTGATAAATGGCCTTCTTTCATATTCCCTTCACTTGTAGAAAAATATCCATTGTTGTCCCCCTTTGAGCCTAATTGATTTCTTTTCAGATGAACCCTAATCAAGGATCACCCTCCACACTGGGGGGCAAAAGTGAAAAAGGATCAGCATCGAAAGAAAGGGTGTGCATTCAATATTTGAAGGAGGCATCCCGATAGTGATTGAGTCCACTCCATCAAGAAATTCAAAAAAAATTCAAAAAAAATCAAATCAAAGTCAATAAAAAAACTCAAATCAAAATAAAAAATCAAATCAAATCACAATCAAAAGAGAATTGATTGATGGAGCAAAGGACAATTGGTATGATAAGATCCTTCACATGACAAAAAGTGATCCTTGATTCAAATACCCTCAAACACATTTTTGAGCCTTTATATCCTTTCTTTGGCCAACCAGAACCCTAGCCTACGTTACATGCCTAATAAAAGTCCATCTTTGGTCAAGTGAGGACATTCGAGAAGAGACTTTTCCTCAATAAAAATAACAGTCCTTTTTTGCAAAATGTTTTGGGTCAAAACTTTTTAAAAAGAGTTTTACGGGTGAATTTAGAGTTTTTCCAAAGTTGCAAAAAAAAAAAAAAAAAATGCTCTAGGGAT
>AWUE01018615.1:0-10887 GCA_001974825.2 Corchorus olitorius | reverse complement strand
AAATTTGAAAATCACAAAAATTTTTATTTATTCATTAGCATTTCATTTAGATTACATATTTTCCAAAAAGGGAGTTTGTCTAATTTGATCTTTCTTCATTGGCCCATGAAGTCCATTAATGCGCTCTAAGCTAAGTCCAAGGTAACCCTTGAGGCTTGATTCATGCCTATGCCCTTGACAACATTTCTTTTGATCTTGAGTGGAGGCCAAGTTTGAGGGAAAGAAATGTGACTTGCCTTGAAGTCTAAAGGTTGCCTGCACAATCAAACTAAGATATGGTCAGTGTCAATTTAAGATAAAGCAACAAGGACTTGCTGCTTAAACTAGATAAGCCATGAGCCATATTTGTTCATAAAGGGCAATACCAGGATGAAGCATGCAGAAGTTGAAAAACCAAGCCAGGTCGGATGCAAGGTTGAAGATCCACAATATCAAACAAATTGCAAATGACCAGCAGATTAGGATCATGAACATACAAATGCCAATCAAGCATAAACGTTGATGAGAATGAGCAAAGGCCATCAGGACGTGCTAACTTTACAAGCAAAGGTAAATGCAAGACAGGAGTGGGTGCAGTGAACAGATCATGAACATACATCAGGAAGTGGCAAAGTTAACATAGCAGCAAAGAGGTCGAGGATTGGGATTCAATGCATTAAATGGACGATGAAGCAAATGCTCCGACACCAAGTTCGGGTGGGAAGCTAAGACAGAAACGGCAAAGTTGAGGCCATTTCATTATTCAATCCATCATGGCAGCAAAAGAACCAAGCAATTAAACAAACATATTTCATCAATACAACAACCATTTCCTTTCATCAGCATAATCAAATTCAAAACACCAACAATGGAATTAAAATCGGATGGAAACAAGGTACAATGTGCTCATGTGCAGGAGAACTAAATAGGGTAAGGGAACAGGACCAAGTCAACAAGTCAAAAATACCAGAGTAAATTCATAAAGCAGACTCAGCATACCTGAGGGCAGAATTTTTCAAATGATCTCTAGTGCCAGCTCGATAAAGTTCAGCTTCCATAGTAAGCCACAAGAAAATAGTAAAAAGGGAAATTACCCCATGGTGGTTAACTGTGATGTTTCCTCAGAAGATTCCTTCAGGTTCGTTGAAGGTCAGCTACAGTTACACAAGAGACAAAAAAATGTTGTTAGTTGAGAATGGAAAAAAAACAGAAAATTGAGGAAAGGGGATAAGAAGAAAAGATCCTCACACATATCACGGGGCTGGACAACCTGGCTCCCTCCAGATTCGGGAACCTCCCCCTGATCTTATCCTCTAGACACACCCTCATTCTCCAAGGAGGAGCTCACACACGACACACAGATTCATCTCCCCTCGCTGACAACCTCACAGGCTTCTCTCTCTTTTCCCATCTCTCGATATACACACTACTTTTTCCCTCTCATGTTGGTTCTGGATAGAGAAGAAACCTTTCCATTTTTTTTTCTCTTTTCTTCTCTCTACGATTGAAGCACACAAAGAATACAGAGCCTCTCTCACTCTCGCTCACATCCATACAACCTCCAAGACGATACACACAACAACCCTCTCCCTGAACTTCTCACCCTCTTGGACCACACACACAAGAAAATTCATACACTTCGCCACACTGGGGTAGAAAAACATAAAAAGAGAAAAAGATAGAGGAGACTCTCTCTCTCTTTGGATTAAAACACCCAGCAACCTCCCTCATCCACACTCATCTTCTCTCGGCTCTCACACACTCTAGGGAAGATTAGATTCTTCCCATTTCTCTGCGGAGTCTTTCTCAATAAACCTCTCTCAACCGATTAAAAAAAAAACAGAGAATCATCAAACATCTAACTTCACACGGACCACAACAGTTTTCCTCACTCACCCTCTCTCTGGAATCTTACCTGAAATTACACCAAAGGATCGATGGAGGGGATAGAGCAGTCGGAACCCTTGAAGTTTAAAGCCGATTTAACGACGGACTCGCTGTAATCCGTGTCTCCAAAGCTCGGATCACCGCTGGAATTACTTAAAGCCGGGAATTCTAGTTCGTGGAAAGTGGCACCAAGCTTTTGACGAGGAGGGTTAAACAGAAAGGGCCATGGGAGCCCGGAGGTTGAGAGTTGTAGTGTGAAGATGGCCAGGGTTTTCAAAAAAGAAGCAGCAGATTCAGCGAAGAAGAAGAAGGGTAGAAAGGAAGATGGAGCTCGATAAAAGGGCTTCAAGGACCGAAAGGGCGCCGTTTCAAGTAAGATCTTTTAAATCTTTTCAATTTCATACAATTAAATCCCTTGATTTGTTTTTCTATTCACATAAAACCTAATACTTTTCTCTGTTTCTAATATAGTCCCTGGTTTAGGTTTATGTTTGTTAATTGGTTCAATTTCACCCCTGATTTAGGATTTTACTTTTAATTTATGCGGTCTAGTCCCTAATTCCAAGTCAATTTCCTGATTAAATGCAATTTGATCCCTGCTTTATTCAATTTAATCCCTGATTTTAGAAATTATGCTAGAATTTTGCAATTTGGTGCTTGATTTACATTATTGGTATTTAATTTGTGCTATTTGTTTCTTGATTTTTACTAATTTAAGTATGGGAATTGGGATTAAGGTTAAAGATTGAATTTTTAATGAAAATGGAGTTTATTCATGGCAAAATTGATTTTGAGATCTTGATGCTTCAAGTTGAAAGTAATTGGAACGGATTTCATATTTTCGAATTGAGTTAATTTGGATTTGAAAATTGGGATTTTGATTTAAAACTATAATTTTTCCTAGATTAAAGATGACTTGAGGATGCCATGTTAAGACACTTTGGGTCATTTTTAATTTTTGAGAGAAACAAAACTTGGAGTTAAAAACCTAATTTTCCAAATTTGAAAATAACTTAAAAGAAGTTGGTGAATCCTTTTAAGTGACTTTTAATTTGGGCATTTAAGATTTGGAGTTTAAAATTTGATTGCCTAAACCATATTCATTTGAAGTGCAAGCACATCCCATGACACATAATTCTCATTCGTTTGAGTTCGATTTGCTTTTGCTTTGGTCTTCGATTTTGGATTTGTCTCTTGATTCGTTGTGATTCTCTCAGTTTGATTCTTGAACTTCGCTAATTATTTTCTTGATGTGCAGAAAAGTCCCCAGTTGTCCAATTTGGCCATTAGCTTCTAGTTTCTTTCAAGTTTATTTATTAATTCAATTATATTTGGGCTTGTAAATTAATTTAATTTAGCTCGATAATTAGTAGATAAGCACATGCATACCATATTTACTTTTGGTTGATTATAACTGTTTGCATTACATGCCACCATTATAAGCTTCGATTTTTAAAGTGTCGTTTTTTACTATGACGGTTGAATCCCGGGTAAAGATGCATGAGCACAACCTCACGGGATTTTGCTCCGAGATCGAACAACCTTTACGAATATCCCCGGGGGGCCGGGCTAGGCTCGTAATGGTTGACTCGAGTAAACCCCACTTTATCGATCAAATGATTAAAATGAACCAGTTCATGCATCATCTGCATTCATTTTCCTTCCCTTTTAAGTATAACTAAGAAAATACAAAAAGATCATTTTCCTCCGAAAACCATTTTTCAAAAGTCAGTGTTCTCTTATTCGATTTTCAAAATTAAAAATTAGTAAATCAAGAGATTTCAAGGTAAGCATTTTCAAATAGAACCCTTTTTAAGTAAACCCAAAAGGAGATTTTGGAAAATAAAAGTTTGGATAATTCCATAAGAAGGTTCTAGAATATAAAGAAATCCGAAAGAAGATTTTGGAAATTAATAAAATTGGTAAATTTTTAGAAAAAAAATCAAATAGTAAAAAGATTTTGTCATAGCATTTTCAAAATTTCCTTTTCGAAGAGAGAAGGATCAACAAGAGAGCATACAGTGAAAGAGAATCGTGATTGGATTAATCGACAATGTTCGATTATATTCTTCGAATTCTCGACATCGTTTTCAAAAATGGTTTTATTTTCTTTTTATAACCCTTTTAATAATCAAGATTAGGATTTAAAAGCAACCTTTAGTATTAACCCATTAGACTTAGTTTAGACTAGAGGTACCGTCAATTGACGGGCATCTCGGGGGTGCTAATCCTTCCCCGAGCGTAAACGACTCCCGAACCCATAGACTCTGGTTAAGCAGACTGTATTAGATTTAGTATTACCTTCGCCAAGCTTAGGTTAATATTAGACTTAATAATCGGATAGGTGGCTAATCACACCTTAGAAAAAAGATTAGTGGCGACTCCTCCTTACCAACGTCGTCTCGGCAGGGTTCCCCGGACCCGAACGTTTCGACAGCTTGGCAACTCCACTGGGGACAGTTTTAGAGAGTCAGGCCTCACTTAGTTTAAACAAGATCTAGGGTTAATAAATTGGTTGCTTTGTTTTGTTTGTTTTGTTTGTCTTGATGTGTTATTGCTTTTATGCTTTGATATTTCTGCTATTTTTCACTCATATCTTGTTGTTTTCTTTGTTTCTTATTGTGGTTAGTTACTAGGTCTGTCAGGTGTAGTTTTAGGGTACTGGTAAGTTGTTCCTTCACCCACTTCACGTTCACTTTGCATTCTTGCATGAGATTGCCTCAGACCCAGGCATACCTTTAGTTTTTGGAGGTATAATAGCAAGCCTTCGTGGGACTCGTATGTCCCCGTGCAGGTTGTGCAAAAAACCTCCACCCAAGGAAATTCTACTAGCCCAGTAATGGATACTAGTGGGTTGAATTGGGAACCTTTAGGTGAAGCTTCACCCGGCATATAGTGGAGCGGCCTCCCACCTAGGTAGAGCCAAACCCGTGAGGAGGAGTGTATTAGGTACACATAAGGAACACCTCTTACCCTTACCTCTCGTTTTTCAAAATAAGGACTGTAGAGAGAGTAACCCCTTTTATTCTCAATAAATAGACCACCCGCCACAAGGGCATTTTCGTCCTTTTGATTTTTTAGGAAAATAAAAAGGTTTTGTTATTCAAGAATAAAAGGGGCATAATTTTTCTTTAAGATTTCTAGCAATATTCTTATGTTCAGTTACTAACGAGTTTTTGTCTCTGCCCTGTTGTCTTATCTTTTTGCATATGTATTTGTGTTACAGGTTTCATCTTTACATATCATGACATCATTTTTGCAGTCTCATGCATTTATATATTCTATAACTGATCATGCACATCCATCTCATTCATTTTGTTTATCAATATAGGTTGCCATATTATATTGCATTATCATGCACATTTCCACAATTTGTCAAGTTATCATAACATTCGTGTATATGTTCATGCATCCATTTTGCATTATCATAATCATTTTGAGTTGGCGCATCCTTGTACATAGTTCGTCTACCGAGATCATGTGTAAATACCACTTACTCAGTGTTTGTTATACATCGTATCAGTTGTTTTGTCAGAGGACCAGAAATATTGAGGAAGTATGGGCAGTCCACTGGAAGTTCGGGTGCAGCAGTTGGAGTTTCACCAGAGAATGATGGAAAGAGACATAATCAAGCTGAAATGCAAGCAAGAGGAATTTGCTGAGGAGATTGACAAGCTGAAGGGGCATGTTCTAAAGTTGATGATAAAGGGCGGAGATTTGGAAGGGGCTCAGGAACTTTTTTCTTTGGAGAAACCGATAAAACAAATTCACTCTAGTTATGGGAAGTCAGAACATTCTAATGAAGTCGCTGCTAGCTCAGACAAGGTAGAAAGCTTGGGCAAGATCACAAAAAAGATGGATGAATTGACAAAGCAAGTGGAGGAGCTCAAGTCTTACATTCCAAACGTGGAATCTTTTGGTGTAATGCAACCACAGAACAACTTGGTCCAGCCAAACAACCCACCTTGCTACCCTCCAGCTTATCATTCACCAAACTCTGGTCAAGGCAGAAACCCATCTGACTTTCATCAACCTCGACCTCATCATTAGCCAAAGGTTCGGCCAAACACTCCATTTCGACCACCCATCCATGGGCCAAAATCTCAACCAAACTCCCAGCCAAGGTTTCAACCCCCAAGTCCAAAAAGGGAACTTGTTGAGCCTATGGATTTGATACCAATCCCTTGCACTTATACTGAGCTGTTCCCTCAGCTTTTGCAATAGGGTCTGATTGCACTCTTACCTCACTCCAAGCCAATGGGACACCCACAACCATGGTACATGCCAACGCTTACTGTGCTTATCCCTCGGGAACTCAAGGTCACTCTACTGAAAAGTGCCCAAGGCTGAAGGAAGAGGTGCAAAAGTTGATTAAAGAAGGGAAATTAGCCCTTGAGGTAGAGGAAAATCGCAATTTCAGGCGAACTACATCATCTAGGTTTGGTGAAACCTTAGGGAGTATTCAGTGATCTCGTCTTGAGGATTTGATTTGCACATGCTCATCCTGAAGATATCAAGAAGGGTGTTTAAGTTCTAGCCGTTTTTGTATTCACTCTTGTATATAGTCAAGAAGTAGAGTACAATGGTACAATGTAATGACGGTTGCTATCAATGAAAAGAAGAAGTTCTATGAGTTCAGTTTGATCCTTCTTGTGTTTGTACAAACTCATCCTTTGAAGGCATCACGCATCCATTTTTGCCTCATACATTCTTTCATCATGCCATGGCATTCATTCATACATCCCATTAAACTTTAGCATCACTCCACAATAAGAGAGCGGTATTGTTTCTCAATAGAAAGGTTTCTGATGGTTCTTGAAATCCAATTCAGTTTCTGGACGATTCATCGGAAAAAGGGCAATGGAAGGGGAGCAGTTAGCTGAATACCAGCGGATGAAGAAAGAGAATGAGGAATTGCAAAAGCAGATGAGCATGACGAAGCATCAACTAGCGGAATTGAAGGGAAAAGCAACACAAGAAGATCATCCAGTGTCAGAAGGGCAAGACATGACCATATACAGTATTGGTATGGGGCAATCTGGAAGTGCTGAACCCAACCAAATAAATCTCAACCAGTCAAAGTCTCCGCTTGTTGTTCGAACCCCATTCGTACCTAAACCGTCAACTAATACCTCATACCTCCTCAATCAAGCCAATTTTAGGTCAAGGAAGGTTAAAAGCGGGAAAAAGGCAAAGACAAAGAAGGATCAAACCGGCGTGCAGAGTGGCATAGAAGCACCATTAGCTAGCTCTAGAGGACAACAGTTTGATCACTCAGGGCCATATAACCCATACCCTCCTTATTATCCTTATCCACCACTTCCACCAACAAACTCATGTGCGAATCAGAGTCCCAATCCATACCAGTCGGTTCGTCAACCAAGCCTTCAATCTCATGAGTATCCTCGAGGATCAATGAAAAGGCCAGTATCATCACTTGGTTCAGAACCAACCATTCCAAAGGACCAACAAAAGGGGTACATGTCTCATCAGGATAGATTCAAGTTTGCCCAAATTCCCATGACTTATACAGAATTGCTTCATCAACTCATCCATCAAGGCCTTGTGGAACCAGTGTATGTGGAGCCCATGCAACCTCCTTATCCCATGAGGTATGATCCCAATGTGCAATGTGAATACCATATGAATATTCCAGGTCATTCCACGGAGGATTGCAGCAGTTTGAAGAAGAGAGTACAAACATTAATCAAAGCAGGGTTGTTGATTTTCTGATCAGAGCATAGTCAACATGGATGGTTATCGGAGTGAATGGAACAGTAGAGATTGGTTTCAGATTAGGATCCCTGATGTTTCTGCCTAAGAGCATTAGGATAGTTGTGTGGGCTTTTGTTTCATTTCGTCGTTTGTGTAATAAATGGATGAATTCCCTAGTTCAGAACATTGTCACATCACTCATTATCATACATCATTTCATTTCTTAAAGCATTCGCAATTTCACAGATGTTGATATTACAGACAGAGCTCACGATAAGTCAATTTACTTTGGATCTTTGCAGTCTTAGAGATGGGTTCCAAACAGGGGCATTTTCCTTACTTTTCTTATTTATTTGCCTTCAAACATGCGTTTGGTAGATATGAGAACTATGTTGTAAATATTTGCATGTGCTCGCATTAAAAGATAATGATAATAAAGGGAGGGTTTTATTCAGATAATCAGTCATATACTTTTGGAAATGGATTGGTGTTTACCACTAAAATTGAATCAAGTGTGTTTGCGGAAGGGTCAATGGCCTTTATCTGGATCATGAGCAAAGGAATGACGAGTTTTAATCAAAATCAGTTTTAATCAAAACTATGATTTCGAGTTGTGAGCAAAGGAATGATGGTTGGTTTCGAGTTATGATTTCAAAATCAGTTTTGGTCAAAACCATGATTTCAAAGTGACTGAATCCATGAGGACACAATATGATTAGTGTCAACACTGCTCCCACAATTCACATTCTCTCAAATTTTGATTAAACCCATTTTCTTGGAACCTAACACCATAGTCTTGTTTTTTTCTGAAAGGGGCAATTTGGTCATACCATTAATATCATCACAATGCCTCGAGGGCAAAATGATCAAAACTTCAATTTTCTCAATGTCCCTTAAATCATCCAAGTTAATTTTCAATATCCCAAACTTTTCTTTCAACCCGAAAAAGCAGTGCACAATTCAAAGAGTGCAAATCAATTCGCTCAGGTTCGTCATTAGGAAGGTCATTTCAATAAAGGGTGGTACAAATTTCTGACATGATTTCCCAATAATAAAAAAATGATGAAATGGAAAAATTCAAAAAAAAAAAAGAAAAAAGGAAAAAAACACTTGGAATATCTGGAGAAGTCCAACAAAATGATTTTCAAAAGAGTCATGGTTTTCAAAAAAGGATTTTTGATAAAATTGATTTCCAAAAATGATTTCGAAACTTGTTTTCTCGAGGAATGCTCTTCAATGAAGATGTTCAATCTTGAAGTGATAAATGGCCTTCTTTCATATTCCCTTCACTTGTAGAAAAATATCCATCGTTGTCCCCATTTGAGCCTAATTGATTTATTTTCAGATAAACCCTAATCAAGGATCACCCTCCACACTGGGGGGCAAAAGTGAAAAAGGATCAGCGTCAAAGGAAAGGGTGTGCATTCAATATTTGAATGTGGCATCCCGATAGTGATTAAGTCCACTCTATCAAGAAATTTTAAAAAAAAAATAAATAAAAAAATCATCAAAAAATCATCAAAAAAAATACATAAAAAAAAATATCAAATCAAAAGAGAATGGATTGATGGAGCAAAGGACAATTGGTATGATAAGATCCTTCACATGACAAAAAATGATCCTTGATTCAAATACCCTCAAACACGTTTTTGAGCCTTTATATCCTTTCTTTGGCAACCCAGAACCCTAGCCTACATTACGTGCCTAATAAAAGTCCATCTTTGATCAAGTGAGGATATTCGAGAAGAGATTTTTCCTCAACAAAAATAATAGTCCTTTTTGCAAAATGTTTTGGGTCAAAACTTTTTAAAAAAGAGTTTTTCAGGTGAATTTAGAGTTTTCCAAGTTCAAAAAAAAAATAGAACTCTAGGGTGAAAACCCGCAAGGGCGGTTTAGAGCAAGAATGGGGAACCAATAAGCCACCCACACTTTCAACAAAGAAATGGAAAGATGATACTTCTACCGTAGTGAGCAATTCAAGCATCAAACGCTTCAGCTCTGCCAAAGGAACCCAATTCTTTGAAGCCATACCTCTCTTCGACAATTTTCAAATCTTAGACCTTTCACAGAGTGTTGACTCAAATCATGTCTCAGGAAAAAGTTTTCCAAACAAGAAGTTTTATAACAAGATTTCTTTCCATTTATGAGTTCAAGATCAAAATTCGCTTTTCAAAATAAGATTTATTTCCCTTTATGAGTTCAAGATTAAAATTCGCTTTTCAAAGTAAGATTGCATTCTAGTTGTGAGTCCAATATCAAAATTCGCTTTTCAAAGGGCATTTAAGTGGTGACCACCAATTCTTTTCAGAGTTCAAATTTAACAAAGCTTTCAAAGAAAATGAGTTTTTCTTCCAGTCTAAACTGTTTGGGGCATATATTCCATAAGGATCATATTGGGGCAATATTTATGAATTCATGACATGTTTCGAAGAGTTTCACTTACATGATTGATATCCACATTTTAACTTTTGGTCGAATTTTGTTACAGAGATGATAAGGGAATGGATACAGGGAGCAGTGGGATAAGCAAAGGAATCTTTCGAAGCATATTATTCAAGTCAGACCCGGGGTAAAATGGAGACCTCAGCATGAGCAAGAAAGCAAATTCAAGGACAAATCAAGAAGAATAGAAATGAAGCAAAGTTAAGAAAGCAAAGATTCAAAGCAACAGTCAAAAAGTTTCAATCACAACATCAGACCAGAGTTATTGGCCCTTTGTCATCATCGATCAAGAAGTTTTCAGTTACAACCTCAGACCCAGAGTCATTTTTCAAAGTTGACCACACATTGGTCCTTTTTCATCATCAATCAAGAAGTTTCAACCACAACATCAGATTCAGAGTTATTTTCCAAAGGTATTTTTTTCCAAAATCACTTCCATATGGTTCAAATTCAATTCTCAAAATTTTGCATCGGTTCCGTCCGAATGCTTTGGGCTTTTCCACAAGACAAACTCGTTTCCATACGAGTCAATTATCAACATGGGCTTTTCCACAAGCCAAACTCGTTTCCATACGAGTCAATTATCAACATGGGCTTTTCCACAAGCCAAACTCGTTTCCATACGAGTCAATTATCAACATGGGCTTTTCCACAAGCCAAACTCGTTTCCATACGAGTCAATTATCAACATGGGCTTTTCCACAAGCCAAACTCGTTTCCATACGAGTCAATTATCAACATGGGCTTTTCCACAAGCCAAACTCGTTTCCATACGAGTCAATTATCAACATGGGCTTTTCCACAAGCCAAACTCGTTTCCATACGAGTCAGTTATCAACATAGGCTTTTCCACAAGGCAAATTC
>AWUE01018608.1:0-18024 GCA_001974825.2 Corchorus olitorius | reverse complement strand
TTCCTTCCAATGTTAAAGGAAAAGTTCGAAGTCTTGCTTGTTCTTCAGGCATCCCAGAGGTCGCAGCGCACCATATAAAGAAATTTTGTAAGTGCTCATGAGGATTTTCATGAGACTCTCCTTGAAAGATTGGCAGCATGCGGATCACTCCAGAATTCAGCTTGTATGACGTATCCATGGCTGGATAGTCAATGCAGAGTGGTGGCAAGTCACAGTTGAAATTCAGCTCTTGTAACGAACGTTGTTGCTCCATTGGATTTTTCCTACAAAACAGAGATGATCAAGTGCAAATCTAATATATATATATATATATATATATAAAGATAATAAACAATCTCCCCGGCAACGGCGCCAAAATTTATGATCGGCCGTCAGCAAATCATAAAAATAAAAATCCCAACAATTACTAACTAAAGATAGCTAGGGCAAGTAGGGGTTGATCCCATAAAGAGAAAGGTTATTATTCTTTTTCTTAAAACAAAACAAATAAAATAAAGAAGATTTTGAGAGTAAAATTGAATCAAATCAAACTAGTAATTAAAACTATCTAAGAAAACAATCAAGAAAATTAAAGAAAACAATTAATCAGAAAGCAAAGAATAAATAGAAAAAATAATTAAAAAACCTCCAACATAGAGTTAATATCCCTCTTGACAACAATAACATGGATCATTGATATCTAAAGATTATGAAAACAATGGATAGCTTGCTTGGAATTTAATCCTAAATTAGCTTAATTAGATAAAACTCTTGATCCAGTGTGAATTATCCCTTTTATTCGTTAAATAATTACCTCTTGATCCAGTGTGATAATTACTCAAGAATAAAGCATTAAGATCTAGTAATTTACAAGCACAATGGGCAATTAAAAATTCGTCAAAGAGTCTTAAATCCCTTGAAAGGAAGATCCTTCGCTTCCAATTGCTACCAAACAACTAAATCCGAAGATCCTTCAAGATTTAATTTAGCTAATGCTACTTAATTTATCAAGAAAGTGCTAGCTTCAATCTATCAAAACAAACAACATAGAATTTATGCAGAGATATTAAGAAATACCCTATCAATTTTCATATAAAAGCACAAAATCTCACCATGAAATAAGTCAAGAGATCAATAAAATTCTACATTGGAGAAAAGAAGAGGATTACTCACTCATGAATTGAGTGAGCATCCAAAGAAAAGAAGAAAAACTTATCTAAGGATGGGAAGAAGAGGGGGGCGACGGCTCCTAGGGCAAACTCCTCCAAATCTTCAACAATTCTTCAAAATAAAATCTCTAGATCTACATACATTAAAAACCTAGACCTAAGGTGGCTATTTATAGTGGAAATAATCCTAGAAAATCCAATCCTAACTTGGAAAGAGGTCTAAATCGGTTTTGGGTCTAACTTAGACTCCAAGTTAGATTAAAAGTCATCCTAGAGTAGAATCCAAGTTAAAATAGGATCCTGAAAACATCCTGATTTCGTGTAGGGACTTCTACGGCATTTTTGGACTTGAAAACGGCAGAACTGGGAGTTGGACTTCAAAGGAAAGTTGTAGATCTCAGAGTTAGCTTTCCAACACGTACTCATGGGCTTCAAAAGGAGGTCTAAGCAGAAAGTTATGATTTTTCTACCAAAACTGCGCCTGAATCCTAATCCTATTAGGACTAGAATCGGGAATCTACGGGAATTTGGATATTTCCTTGAATATAGGAGTCATTAATTGGGATTTTAATTCCAATTAATGATTTATATGGGCTGAGTATTTTCCCATTTTAAATATCCAAAATTCCTTAGCTTCCAGGCTTCTTCATGGCTTGTCTTCAATCCTTCGCAATTAAATCTTCATTCTTCAATTCTTGCTTCTTAAAATTATTCTTCAATGGTTTTCAAATCTTCAAATTATCTTTAATAAGTCTTCAAACACGAACTTCGAATCTCCAAATCTATACTCAAAATTACTTTGCTCATATCTGTGTAAAAAGTCATCAAAATAGGTCCAAAAGTAATGAAAATTATCAAATTATCAATTTCACATCTCATAAAGACTCAAATCACAAATATTAACAAAATAACATATATTTAAGCATAAATTGATCCAAAAACATAATAAAATAGCCATAAAAATAGGGTTGTTTTTGGCTCGATCAATGCTTCAATTGCAAGAGCTTGAAGAGATAAGGAATGAAGCATATGAGAATTCAAGAATTTACAAAGAGAAGACCAAAGCCATACATGACGAAAGGATATTAAGAAGATCGTTTCACGAAGGTCAAAAGGTTTTGTTATACAATATCAAATTGAAACTTTTTCCTGGAATGTTACAATCAAGATGGTTTGGACCTTTTGAAGTAATAAAAGCATATCCCTATGGAGCTGTGGAAATCTACAATCCAACCACCAAGAACCAGTTTAAGGTCAAAGACAAAGACTCAAGCCTTTCTTCGAACCATTGTCAATACATTTGATTGAAGAAACTGAATTGGAGAACCCCATTTACCTTCCAACCAAAGATTAAAGAAAAGGGAACTCGAGCTAATGACTTTAAATGAGCGCTTGTTGGGAGGCAACCCAATAATTTTAATTTCTTACCTACTTTATTTTTAATTTTCAATTTCTAAATTCTATTTCTTTATTTCTAACTTGATTTTATTTTGTCTTGATAAGTTTCATGAATTTTTCTTCAATAAATTGAAAGAAAATTATGTTTAAAAGAGGATGAAAGCTAAGGAAGCAGAGGTCGAGCTAAAGCAAGCATAATGGCCGGCTGTGGCTCGGTTATCCGTGACGAGCCCGCCTGCATGGCTGGCAGTGGCTCGGTCATGCCGCGTCAAGGCCAGGCCAGGGTCGTACAACACCAGGCCAGCTCGCACCAACTCGTGCCATGGCCTTGCCATGCCGCGGAACATCCAGGCCAAGGCTAGGCCAGTGTCAAGCCATGCTGTGCAATGGCCAGGCCAAGGCCCGACCATTTCCAAGCTAGCTCGTGCCATGTCGCGCTCAGTCCGTGCCAAACCGACTCCTATCTGCGCAATGCCCCTTTGCCGAATCCAAAATCCTATATTGACTAGGATTTAATTTTCTCATTGCTTTCAACTTCAAATTACTTATTCCTATTAGGTAAATGACTCTTATTCCAGGTATGTATCTAACTCTTTCCTATAATTAAAAAATCCTCTTAGGAATAGGACTTGATCACTATATAAAGGCACCTCTACCTCTCCTCTTTTATTCATCAAGTCGACACAAGCAAAATTTAGAGAGCAAATTTTCGATAGAAGCACTAATAGAGAGAAGAAATTTCGATAAGATGCAAAACAAGAAGCAAATTTTTGATAAGTGATCGGTCGTTAGCAAATCACAAAATAATCCCAACAATTACTAACTAAAAATAGCTAGGGCAAGTAGGGGTCGAATCCACAGAGAGATAGGTTATTATTCTTTTTCTTTACGCAAACAAACAAAATAAAGAGGATTTTGAAAGTAGAATTAAATCAAATCAAACTAACAATTAAAATTATCTAAGAAAGCAATCACGAAAATTAAAGAAAACAATTAATTAGAAAGCAGTGAATAAGTTGAGAAAATAATTAAGAAAACCCTCCAACATAGAATTAATATCCCTCTTGACAAAAATAACATGGATCATTGATATCTAAAAATTATGAGAACATTGGATAGCTTGTTTGGAATTAAATCCGAAATTACCAAATTAGATAAAAGGTCTCTTTTCCAGCTTAATTTATCCCTTTTATTCATAACAACCAATTTCCTTATTAGGGCTTAGAGATTTGTTAAGAACAAAGCATTAAGAACTAGTAATTTATGAACAAGCACAACAAGCAATAATTTACCCATTGATTCCTAAATCTCTTGGAAGGAAGTATTAGTTCTCCTCCAATTGCTACAAACAATTAAACCTGAAGTATTAGTTCTAGACTCAATTTAGCTAATGTTAACTTAATTTATCAAGATAGTGTCGACTCCAATCCATCAAAACAAGCAACATAGAATTAAAACGGAGAATTAAGAAATACCCTAACAATTTTCATGTAAAAGCACAAAATCTCACTATGATATAAGTCAAGAGATCAATTAAATTCTACATTGGAGAAAAGAAAAGGATTACTCACTCATGAATAGAGTGAGCATCCAAAGAATAAGAAGAAAAGCTTATCTTATGGATGGGAAAAAGAGGGGGCGGCGGCTCCAAGGCTTTTTCCTCCAAATCTTCAACAATTCTTCAAAATACAATTTCTAGATCCACATACATCAAAAACCTAGACCTAAGGTGGCTATTTATAGTGGAAATAACCCCCAAGACTCCAAGTCTAAGCAGGAAAAGGAGTCTAGGACGTTTTGGGTCTAACTTAGACTCTAAGTTAGACTAAAAATCTTCCTATAGTAGAATCCAAGTCAAAATAGGATCCTGAAATTGTGCTGAATTCGTGCAGGGACTTCGACGTCATTTTGAACTTCAAAGGGAAGTTGTAGATCTCGGAGTTAGCTTTCCAACGCCTACTCACGGGCCTAAAACGGAGGTCTGAGCAGAAAGTTATGATTTTTCTACCGAGACTGCGTTGAATCCTAATCCTGTTAGGACTAGAATCGGGAATCTACGAGATTTTAGATATTTCCTTGAATATAGGAGTCATTAATTGGGATTTTAATTCCAATTAATGATTTATATGGGCTGAATATTTTCCCATATTTAATATCCAAAATTCCTTAGTTTCCAGGCTTCTTCATGGCTTGTCTTCAATCCTTCGCAATTAAAGCTCCATTCTTTAATTCTTGCTCTTGAAATTATTCTTCAATGGTCTTCAAATCTTCAAATTATCTTTAATAAGTCTTCAAACACGAACTTCGAATCTCCAAATCTATACTCAAAATTACTTTGCTCATATCTGTGTAAAAAGTCATCAAAATAGGTCCAAAAGTAATGAAAATTATCAAATTATCAATTTCACATCTCATAAAGACTCAAATCACAAATATTAACAAAATAATATATATTTAAGCATAAATAGATCCAAAAACATAGTAAAATAGCCATAAAAATAGGGTTGTTTTTGGCTTGATCAATAAGCCCTAGCCTCATGAAGATGTCGACTATGCCAAGCTCATCCATGGATTTTGAAGTTCAATTCAAGAACTTTAAGAGACAATTCCATGAGATAGACAATTCCATGAGATAGGCAATACCATGTATGAAGGGAAGTTCTTTGGATTTTTCTCCCGTCATGATTGTCAAGAACTTTTGGATGTGCTAGCCTCACTACCCGTGGATGAAATTACTACCAAGCCCGGATTCAAAGCAAGGGTAATTTCTCAATTTCTTTGGGATAAGGTTGCTAAGTCGCATATGGAGGGTACAAGACCAAGAGCTCATATCAATGGGAGATTGAAGGAAAATTTCCATGGGAATCGATTCCACCCTTATGAAAATCGATTTCACCATCCTCAAGGACCACCAAGGATCTTCAATGATAGGATGAGACCTCAAGTTGCACCATGGAGCAAGACTTTTCCCATGCCTAGGATTGATGGATATCGCACCACGCCCTATAGGCCTCCTTATAGGACTCCTATGCGATATACTCCATACCCTATGGGATTTCATCCTAATCATGCTTCTTCATCTCATAATCGACCAAGGACACCTCAAGTTGTTGTTGTTTACACTTTGGAAAAGAAGAAAGATCGTTCACCAACACCAATTGGACCAAGAGAGTCATCACAAGAAGAAGAAAAAGGAAAGGGTGTTATTGTTTTGCTTGCTTCTAAAATTGATTAAAGTGTTGCTTCAAGTGATGAATCTAAGGAAGAGGAAGTTAATCAAGAGAAGGAGAATAAGGAAGAAGAAATTCATCCTATCCTTATTCAATTGAAGGATATATGTGATCAATTTATTACCTTAAGAGAGGGACTTAATGGACTTAACAAGAATTTGGATGACTTCTCCAAATTATTGGAGAAGGCTATTCATAAACCTATCTAGATTTCGGATTTAAGTTTAATTTTAAGTTTTAGATTTAGGATTTTTAATTTTTATGGATCTTAAGTTTAGTTATCTAGTTTATGCTTTATCTTTACTTTTCTTTTCAATTTCTGTCTTTATTTTTCAAGTTTCATTAATAAACTATCTAGTTTTCTTTTCTTATCACTTTAATTTTTATTGTCTTTATGTTTGAGTAATATCTTGATCAAGCTATCCAGGTATGCTTCTTAAACTTTATTTCTTTATTTTTGGTAAACTACCTTTGCATGAATTAATTTATTGATTACTTTTACATTGAGGACAATGTGAATTTTAAGTGTGGGGGGTGAATACTTGATAATTGAGTCGTATGTTAGTTTTTAGGATTTGATTGCTTTTGGATTGATCTTTTATTACCTTGATTTTTGAAAATATGATTTTTAAGTCAAATATTTCGAAATAATTGATTTTTCGAAATTAAAATTTCAAAATTTTCAAACTTTTTTTCAATTTTCATGCATATACTAAGTTATTGTTTTGATTATGATTGATGAATGCTTAGAATTTTTACGAATGCTTATTTCATTGATTAATTTTTAGCATGCTATTTGACTTCTTAGAATTAGCTATAATTAGAGTTTGTGATATGATCTTATTCATTCATTGCTTTTATGACTATCTATTTCTACAAGTTGTGTTGAATCTTGATTGAAATTACAATTTTGAAAGTATGTCATAGATATGTCAAGAACAACTAACAAGTGTGGGGGACTACTTATAAAAAGGGTATTTTTTTAAAAAAATCTTTTTATAAAAAGAAGTGTTTTCATGAAGAGGAGAATAGGTATTTCTGATCTTTCCACTATCACTCTTAAGAAAAAACACAGGAGTTAGTAACCCTGAAAGAGATTAAAGACATGGAATTCCGGAAGTGTTGTCCCTCTTGAAAAAATAAAGAGTGTTAGTAACCTCAAAATAAAAATAAAAGGGTTAGTAACCCTACATCATGATCACTTCAAGGTTAGTAACCTTATTTTTCTAAAAACAATTACCCTTTTAAATCTATTATAACCCACGAAAACCCTTGATTTGTATTTATGATATTACATTCTTTTGAGTAATGGAGATAAAGATGAAAACATAAGCTTATAGTAAGAAGTAGTTATAGGATGTGAAGAATGATAAGTGATTAGAACTACTTTGATTATGGTTACTTAAGAATGATGATGCTTGCTATTTCTTAATCTTTTGAATTAAGTACTCTTATTACTCTTTGCTATTTTGATTTCATGATTGAATTAATTCTTGATATATGTATGCATTCAAATTGATTTTTCGAGAAAATTGGTTTTCATTTAACTTACACATTGATTTGTTAAGGGACTAGCAAAGTTCAAGTGTGGGGGAAAATATGATCAAGTAAAAAACAACCCTATTTTTATAGTTATTTTCTTATGTTTTTAGATAAATTTATGCTCAAATATGTCTTATTTTGTTAGTATTTGTGTTTTTTAAGTCTATAAGAGATGAAAAGTGGAAACTTACTAATTTTCACTATTTTTGGAGTTATTTTGATGATTTTTGACACAGATATGAGCAAAGCATTTTTGCGTAAAGATTTGGAGATTCAAAGTTCGAGATTGAAGATCAATTGGAGTTAATTTGAAGACATGAAGATCATTGAAGGAAGATTTCAAGGAGCAAGAATTGAGAATTGAGCTTAAATTGCGAAGGAATGAACATATGCTATGAAGGGACCTTGAAGATATGGATTCATGAATATTTTATATTTTATATGGGATAATAATCAGCCGAGCTGAGCCCACAATTAGAGTCAAAAGCCCAATCTGTGCCGCCCAAACCCTATAAAATATTCAATTCCCGCAATACTAGTACTAATTGGATTAGGATTCTGCGCAGTCTCGGTAAAAAGACCATAACTTTTGATCCAGACCTCCAAATGAAGCGTATGAATATGCGTTAGAAAGAGGACTCTGATATCTACAATTTTTCTTTGAAGACCAAAGCCCAATTAGGCCATCTTCAGCCTTGAAATTGATGTCGAAGTTGCTGTTCAGTAGCAGTTTTTCCAGAAATCCAATTTTTACTCTAAGCCAGCCCAAGGAAGACTTTTAAACCAACTTGGAGACCAAGTTAGAGTCTAAACCGTCCTATACTATCCTAAGTCTATTAAGAATCTTATTTTTCCACTATAAATAGCCACCTTAGGTCTAGGTTTTTGATTATCATTGTATTTTAGAATTATAGAATTGTTGAAGACTTGGAGGATAGCCTTGGAGCCGCCGGCCTCCCTCTTCTTCTTCATCCATAGATAAGTTTTCTTTGGCTAAATGCGCAATTTAGGTTCTAACGTTTGCCGTAAACCACAATTCAGAATCTGCCGTTAGCTCTTGTGTCAATTTAGGATCAAACGTTATCGTATTGTGTCAAAACAGGTTAAATTGCAAATGGTTGGAGTATGTGTATAACACGCGTTGATGTGGATGACACGTAGATGACACGTGTATGCCAGCATGGAATTTTCATAATTTAATAAAATAATGTAAAAACACCAATTTTCAATAAATTCATTACAAAATAAGATCAAAATCCCTTTTTTTCTCATGAACACTAAGAACATTTATGATCACTAAGAACATTCAAACTTGCAGCCACCGCCACTAGCAATGTCAACCGCCGGACTCCACTGATCGAGTGCCACCAGACCCACGAAAACCTATTGCCACACCACCAATTTCATCAAACCAATGGAAGAAAAAGAAAAATCAAACCAAAATCGATTAAAAAGCCTATGTTAACAGAAGAATATGAATTTTAACATCCTTCAAAGATGATAAGATTCTCCAAATCAGAACCAAAACAAAAGGAATCTAAACAAAACCAGTTGAAATAATCAACCAATTCCCCTAAACCCAAAGTTTGTATGTAAAATTCTTCAAAGATGATAAGATTCAGGCAAACAAAATATATGAATCAGCTGCAAACTCCAAAGATAGTCATCTCTGGCTCTCTGATGCCTTGTCTAGCAGCACAATATCCCCAGATGCACCAAGCAGAGCTGCATTCGAAACATTCCCCCTTCCCTCACTTTTTTTTTTTTTGAAAATTACCAGAGAAAGCAGGGTAAGGATAAGCAACACCAACAACTCAAAAACAAATTAGCAGCAACTGATCAAGACCAAGACCAATCACTGACCCAAGTTTTAAAAAAAAAACAAAAAAAAATTGAATCAAAGAAAGTCAGTCCACAAAGCAGGCGATCGACATGAGTAATCCAAACCTAAAATCCCCTCCCAAATCCCAAATCAAGTTGGGGGTTTATGAACTCTACCTACCCTGCCTTGTAATTGCTCGAGTGATAATATCTGCCATTTCCAAAGCAGTAAGGAAGACATTTGTTTAGGGAGGGAGGAACTGAAAGTGACTGAAATAAGGAAGAAGGACAAAGGAGGAAGGGATGGCGTTCAGAAGGAAGGAGATGATGAAAAGAGCAACTCCAAAAATGCATTCTCGACAGCAAAATCGTCATGGGTCGTGCCAAATGCGGCCTTTACACTGGCCGGCAAACCCGGTTCGGCAACTGGATTGTATGTATTTTCGAGGTTTGCTAATTTTACAAAAAAAAAAAAAAGAGAAAGATTTGATTTTGAGGGAAATAAATTGTGTACTCAAGAAGGGATTGAAGAATTATCATTAAAAGGGAAAGATTACATTTGAGGGAAAAAGAAATTGATGAGTAACGAGGATAAGAGTTGGGGAAGAAGACATCTATTTTACTTAGATTAGGGTTCTTTTAATTTTTATTTATTTATTTATTTATAGTATTATATATATATTAATTTATTTAATTCAAAAAATAAAAGGTTTTTTTTCTTCAAATAAATTATTTTGTTTTTAATTTTTTCAGATGCCATGTAGACAATAAATCCCACGTGGATTTGGGTCACGCGAAGGAGGGGGCGCGTGTTTTTACAACAGACGATTCCGTCTGATTTTATTCTGAATTGACACAACCCGATAACATTTGATCCTGAATTGATACAAAAGCTAACGGCAGAACCTGAATTGTAGTTTGCGGCAAACGTTAGAACCTAAATTGCGCATTTAGCCGTTTTCTTTATCTTTTCTTTGGATGCTCACTCAATTCATGAGTGAGTAATCCTGATCGGTCGTCAGCAATCATAAAAATAATTCCCAACAAAATCCTAACTAAAGCAGATAGGGTAAGTAGGGGTCGATCCCATAGAGAAGGGTGCTAGACTTTATCCGAAAATTCAGTCCTTAAAATCTCTCAAAAACAACACAGAAAGCAGAGGATTTAGAATAACAACTAAGAAGAAAACAATTATACTAGAAAACAAAGCAGAGTAAATTAAATCTAAATCTATGGTAGATAAGAAAGAAAACAATAATTAAGGATATACTTCTTCACCAATGGTAGAAAACAATCAAATTAATTATGGGTCCTTGATTTAAAAGGTAAATTCAATATTAAATTCATGATGATAACTGGTCTAGGGAAAACCCTAACATGCTATTTAGATAAGATTAGCCGTCAAGCCTTAAATTACCCCTTTTTCCTCCTAACTAATCGATTAGCCGTCAAGCCTTAAAGATTTGCTAGGATTCAAAGCATTAAGATCAACTTTTATTAGTTCTTTCACACATGCTTAATAAATAAAACCATACAACAACCAGATAAATCTGATCATTGGCATGCAAACCCAATTAACCCGCCGTCAAGCGCGGCTAACTTGCTACACACAATCAAACATGAACGTCAATCCGCTATTTGATCTAGCCAACAATCTCTCAAATTACCTCTTTAGTGGCCACAATAAATCAATAAAGATCAAGATTGTAGAATTAAAACAGAGTTTAACATGCTATCTATCAAGAATAAAATACCAAATTATAAGAACAGAAATCTCACCATATTTAATTGATTGAATTCACCAAAGGATCAGAAGTATTAAGAATTTAGCTACTCATGGATTCGGGAAAATCCATGAGCGGCATAAGAATACTTATAGAACTAGAAGGGGGCGAAATCTCCTTGACAAAAACCTAGGTATGCCGCACCTCCCTATTGCTAGAGAGGGGGGCGGCACCTTTGGCCTAAAAACTAGAAGAAAAGATCTAAAACTAATTGATGTGTGAAGGTATGTGATTTGTGTACAGGAGGTGGCTATTTATAGTGGAAATAACCCTAAGAATTCCAATTCTAACTTGGAAAGAGGTCTAAGTCGGTTTTGAGTCTAACTTAGAGTCCAAGTTAGATTAAAAGTCATCCTAGAGTCGAATCCAAGTTAAAATAGGATCCTGAAAAGATCCTGAATTCGTGCAGGGACTTCGACGGCATTTTTGGGTTTGAAAACGGCAGAACTGGGTCTTGGACTTCAAAGGAAAGTTGTAGCTTTCCAACGAGTACTCATAAGCTTCAATTGGAGGTCTGAGCAGAAAGTTATGATTTTTCTACCAAAACTGCGCCTGAATCCTAATCCTGTTAGGACTAGAATCGGGAATCTACGGGATTTGGATATTTCCTTGGATATAGGAGTTATTAATTGGGATTTTAATTCCAATTAATGATTTATATGGGCTGAGTATCTTCCCATATAAAATATCCAAAAATACCAAAGCTTGAAGGCTTATCCATGGCTTGTCTTCAATTAAGGCTCCAATCTTCAATTCTTGCTCTTGAAATAAATCTTCAAGTCTCAAAATTATCTTTAAATGGTCTTCAAAAACGAACTTCGAATCTCCAAATCTATGCTCAAAATTGCTTTGCTTAAATCTGTGTAAAAAGTCATCAAAATAGCTCCAAAAATAGTGAAAAATAACAATTTCTCATTTTCACATCACTTAAAGGCTCAAAACACAAATATTATCAAAATAGCATATATTTAAGCATAAATAGGTCCAAAAACATAGTAAAATAGCCATAAAAATAGGGTTGTTTTTGGCTCAATCATATTCCCTCACACTAAATCTTTGCTAGTCCCTAGCAAACTAGTGTAGAAAACTATGAACTTACTAATCTTAAGCATAAATTAGACCCTATAATCCTAAACTAATGCAAATCAAAATTTTATTTTAATTAAAAATTTTCAAAAACTTTGAATGCATACACATATTAAGGATCAATGCAATTACGAAATCAAAATAACAAAGAATCATAAGAGCACTTAATTCAAAAGATCAACAAATAGCAAGCATCTTTATTCTTAAGTAACCATAATTAAAGTAGTTCTAATCACTTACCATTCATTACATCCTATAATTACTTCTTTCCATAGGCTTATGTCTTCACCTTTATCTCCATTACTCAAAGGAATGCATATCACGGATACAAATCATGGATTTTCGTGTGGGTTATAATAGATTTTTAAAGGGTAATTGATTTTTAGAAAATTGAGATTACTAACCTCGAAGTGTTCATGATTTGCGGTTACTAACTCCCATTTTTGAGGCTACTAGCACTCTAGAAGGACTCCTTCTTTTTATTTTTTCAAAGGGACAATATTTCTGTAATTCCATGCCTCTTATCCTCTTTCCAAGGGTTACTAACTCCTTTTGTTAAAGAAAAGAGTGACAACAATGGATTAATGATTTTTTATAAAGTATGCAGAAATATCTCTTCTCCTCTTGCATGAAAGCACTTCTTTTTGAAAACAATTTTTTTTAACTACCCTTTTATATAAGTAGTCCCCCACACTTGTTCTTGACATATCCATAACATACTTTCCAAATTGTAATCTCAATAAAAATTAAACATAAGTTCTAGAAATAGGCACTCATAGAAAATAATGAACAATAAGATCATATCACAAAACTTCAGTTATACCTAATTCTAAGAAATAAGATATCATACTATCAATCAATCAATCAAATAAAACATTCTTGACAATTCTAAGTATTCTTCAATCATAATTAAATCAAATCAATTAATATATGCATAAAATTCAAAATTTTCGAAATAATTATGGCATATTTTAAGATTATAATGCATACAGACTCTCTCCCCCACACTGAAAAGACACATTGTCCTCAATGTGGAAACACATATGAGATGAACACAAACAATTTATATTATGCATGGCAATGTGGTGTATCTAAATGCATGAAATAAAAACTAACACAAACAATTAATTCACATCAAAGAACAGGCAAGCAATCAAAGCAATAATCAAGGAAAAATAATGTAAGGAAAATTAAAAAGATAGAGTTAAAGAAAGCTTCTCTGTTTGTAGGCATAAGCTCCATCATTGCTTCTGAAACTGGACTCCTTTGAATTCAACTTGCAATCGTCCAAATTAAGCTCCATTTGCTCTCCTTCGGTTCTTCATGTAAAATCATTGGGTTGCCTCCCAATAAGCGTCTTTCTTTAAAAGTCTTTGGCTAAACTTCCTTAAAGAAATTATTCTTCAAGGGTGAAGGAATTATGGGTGTATCCCTTCAACAAGTCCACAATGATTTTGAGAGTATCATTGATGGCTTTGAGAACTTCAAGTTGAATTTTATCAAGACTTGAATTCATCAAAGTTGGGTGTTCAGAATGAATGGTCGGTGATGGCTCAGGTTTAACCGGTGGTGGCACGGTGAATGGGCGGTAATGGCTTAATAGTGGCGCGACTTTAGGCGGATATGGCCGGATAGGAGCATAAGATGGCGCAGCAGTGGCTGGTCCTATCCAGGTGGGGCGCGCGGAAGATCCTGATGTGGCCGGGCATGGCCGGGCACTTGACTCGGCTGTGGCCGGTCCTAGGCGGGCATGAGGCGTGGCTGGTGCAGGTGGTGCCGGGTATGGCCGGGCATGAGGCTCGGATGGCGCGGAGGAAGGTAGTTTCAACCGGGCATGCAGCGCGGATAGCCGGGCTTAGTGCGAGGACGGGTCCGGGTGTGGCCAGGCAGATGGCTCGGGTGGCCGAGCTGTGGCCGGGCATGTGTCTCGGCCCGGCTCGGTCATGACTGGTCCTATCCGGGCATGAGGCACGGATGGCCGGGCCATAGTCGGGCAATGGCCGGCTGAGTTAGCTCGATCATGGCCTTGAGCGTCTTCCTCTGGTTAATTGGCTTCCATCTTCTGCTTCTCTCCTTGTGGCTGAACTCTATGCTTGTTGGCTTCTTGCTCTTCTTTTAGGTTGAAAATTCCGTCCTCTGGGATAATTCTTCAAACGCATAATATGCATTCTTCGGGGTTCTCTTCAATATTGCAGTGCGGCTAAAGGAATTAACAAGAACTCGATCTTTGAGTCCTAATCCTTCATAGAAGATTTGGATTAGAATTCCTTTATTGAATCCATGTTGAGGGCAATCGATACACAACTTCTTAAATCTCCCCCAAAATTGGTGGAAATTCTCGTTGTAGCGTTGTCGAATGTCTTTTATCCTTTGTCTTCCTTTGGAAATCTGGGCAGATGTCATCGATGAAGATTCTTCTCGGGCTCCTTTCTTAGCACTTTTAACACTCACAACATAAACAAACTTATTAGAATTTAACGGCGATTGAGATGAAATTCTAGGGTGGATTACATCACCATCGAATTCCATGGTCAATGAACCATCGAATACGTCAATTTTAGTATGGGAAGTTCTTAAGAAAGGTCTTCCTAATAAAAGAGGACATTGATCTTTCGAATGTTCCATCTCCATAACAAAGATGTCAATAGGAAAAATCAAGTGTTCAACTTGAATTAAGACATTCTCTAGAACACCTTTGGGATGAACCAAAGATCCATCAGCTAACTGCAGAATCACATCAGTATTTTTCAAAGGACCAAGATTTAAAGATTGATAAAAAGAATAAGGCATAATGCTTAAAGATGCACCTAAATCTAGCAATAGCATTCTCTATAACTCTTCTTCCAATAGAACAAGTAATAGAAAACGTACCTGGATCCTTGCACTTATGAGGTAAACTCTTTGAAGCACAGCAGAAACATTAACTCCAACACTTACCTTACCTTGTAACCTTTTCTTATTGGTACAAAGTTGCTTAAGTAACTTTTGCATAATTTTGGAATTTGTTGAATAGCATCAAGAAGTGGGATGTTGACCTCAACTTTTTCGAAGTATCTCCAAAATATCTTAATCATCATCTTCTTTCTTTGACTTCTCCAATCTTGATGCAAAAGGAATGGCGGCATCTACCTTGGAATCAGTCTTGTCGGTGGCAGTCTCCTTGGTGGTTGCGCCATCTTTTCTGGGTTGGTCCTCAATCTTGATTTCTTTGGCAGGCACTTGCAATTCTTCTTCTTTGGTGTAGCTCGGCTCTCCTTCATCTTGTGCGACATGGGTTGGATAGGGGTTTTCCAACTCTTTTCCACTCCTTAAGGTGATTGCACTTACATTCTCCTTAGGAGGTACCTTTGGTTGTGATGGGATCCTTTGTTGACCTTGTGTCTTGAGTTCACTCATGTCACTAGCCAATTGACTGATTTGTTTCCTCATCATCTCCATAGCTTCTCTCAATTGTTGCATCTCGATAGCTTGTGAAGATTGTTGGAAATTAGGCCTTTGATAATTCATTGGTCTTCCTTGATAGTTACCTTGGTTCCCGTATTGTTGACTTGGTTGCTCAGCTCTCCAATAAGGTTCAGGCTTCTTTTGATATGCTCCTTGCATTCCAACAACATTGACTTCTTGCGCGGTGAGTTCCAAAGAAGGGCACTTATCAGTGTAGTGTCCTTGTTTACAAATTCCACAAACTTTAGGCACACTTGAAAAATTCGCATTGAATAAATCAGTGAGCGCAGCGACTTATTGATTTGTTTCTTGAAGTTGTTGCTCCAGTGAGATGGAATGGGTAGAGACTTCATTGATTCTTCTTGTATTGCCTTCTCTTGAATAGTCTTCTCGAGATCTGAATTGTTGAGTGTTGGCAGCCATGTTCTCCACTAAAGTCCAAGCATCGATAGGTGTTTTGTCTATGAAAGCTCCTCCACTTGCAGAATCTATGAAAGATCTGTCAAACGGTAGTAGTCCTTCGTAGAAGTATTGGATCAGCAACTGTTCGATGATTTGATGATTGGGACAGCTCGCACATAGTGTCTTGAAACGTTCCTAATATTCATGCATTGTTTCTCCATGGCGTTGCTTAATTCCGCAAATCTTCTTCCTTATACTTGATACTTTATGAGCAGGAAAGTACTTTTCCAAGAACAACTTCTTGAGGCTTGTCCAAGATGTGATTGAACCAGTTGGTAAAAGGTACAACCAATCTTTTGCACGACCCACAAGAGTGAACGGAAAAGTTCTTAGCTTGAATTGGTCTTCAGTTATACCTTGAATATTTGTTGATGTGCAGGCAATCTGGAAATCCGTCAGATGTCGGTGAGGATCTTCTCCAGACAGACCATGAAATTTGGGTAAAATCTGAATAAATCCAGATTTAATCTCAAAATTTGTAGTCGTATCTGGGTATCGAATTGCTAAGCGTTGTGCATTGACGTTTGGTGCAGAAAGCTCTCTCAAGGTTTTAGGTTCTTCGTTTGCCATGTCTTGTGATGATGTTGAAGCAGCAGATCTGTACCACTACTTCATGTCTTTGGCATGCAGCTTCCTAGAAAAACTAAAAAAAAAACTCAAAAGAAATTTTGTTAGTAGTAAAAGTTCTTAAACAAAAATTAAAAATTAAAGACAGAAAAATAAAATTTTTTTTTTCGACGCAGGAACAAAATTTTTTTTTATGATGCAAAATTTTTTTTTCTTTGATGCAAAACACAAAACAGATTTTTAAAAAAAAAAAAACGCAAACACAAAATTAAAAACGCAAAATCAAAATCTTTTATTTTTAGAAACGACGCAAAGAAGAAAAATTAAAGAAAAACGAATTTTTTTTTTAGATTAAAAACGCAGACACTTAGAGAAAATTCTCAGGATTCGTCTCCAGATGAGTCTATTTTCCTTCCCCTGGCAAAAAACCAAGAAAAGTTTCCCTTCCCCGGCAACGGCGCCAAAATTTATGATCGGTCGTCAGCAATCATAAAAATATTTCCCAACAAAATCCTAACTAAAGCAGATAGGGTAAGTAGGGGTCGATCCCACAGAGAAGGATGCTAGACTTTATTCGAAAATTCAGTCCTTAAAATCTCTCAAAAACAACACAGAAAGCAGAGGGTTTAGAATAACAACTAAGAAGAAAACAATTATACTAGAAAACAAAGCAGAGTAAATTAAATCTAAATCTATGGCAGATAAGAAAGAAAACAATAATTAAGGATATACTTCTTCACCAATGGTAGAAAACAATCAAATTAATTATGGGTCCTTGATTTAAAAGGTAAATTCAATATTAAATTCATGATGATAACTGGTCTAGGGAAAACCCTAACATGCTATTTAGATAAGATTAGTCGTCAAGCCTTAAATTACCCCTTTTTCCTCCTAACTAATCGATTAGCCGTCAAGCCTTAAAGATTTGCTAGGATTCAAAGCATTAAGATCAACTTTTATTAGTTCTTTCACACATGCTTAATAAATAAAACCATACAACAACCAGATAAATCTGATCATTGGCATGCAAACCCAATTAACACGCCGTCAAGCGCGGCTAACTTGCTACACACAATCAAACATAAACGTCAATCCGCTATTTGATCTAGCCAACAATCTCTCAAATTACCTCTTTAATGGCCACAATAAATCAATAAAGATCAAGATTGTAGAATTAAAACAGAGTTTAACATGCTATCTATCAAGAATAAAGTACCAAATTATAAGAACAGAAATCTCACCATATTTAATTGATTGAATTCACCAAAGGATCAGAAGTATTAAGAATTTAGCTACTCATGGATTCAGGAAAATCCATGAGCGGCATAAGAGTACTTACAGAACTAGAAGCGGGTGAAATCTCCTTGACAAAAACCTAGGTATGTCGCACCTCTCTATTGCTAGAGAGGGGGGCGGCACGTTTGGCCTAAAAACTAGAAGAAAAGATCTAAAACTAATTGATGTGTGAAGGTATGTGATTTGTGTTACAGGAGGTGGATATTTATAGTGGAAATAACCATAAGAATTCTAATTCTAACTTGG
>AWUE01018604.1:0-11210 GCA_001974825.2 Corchorus olitorius | reverse complement strand
ACCGTAATATATATATCTAGTTAAAAAATTAATTAAAAATTAAATTAATATGATAGAGCAGAAGAGAAGAGAAATTAAGGGTCCCATTGAATAAAATAAGAGTTTTTGAGATTATTATGAATTGGGCATAAAGGTAAGAGGACCATTTGGCAATTATGCCAATATGGAAAATACTATAACCAACCCATCCATTCCTCTCCTCTTTCCCGTTAACCTTCCTTTCACACTCTCTCTCTCCCACTTCGGTAACCCCCTTTTTCCTCTCTCTAGAAATCCAACTTAAATCCAACTTCTATTTTTGCATGCAATGGAAGAATGATGACCATATCACCACTCTCTCTCCAACCGTGAGAAAATCAATAGTTTCAATTTGACAAGAATTGAATAATATGGAAGCAAGGTAAGTATGAAACTTGATAATGATTTTTGAAATTTGTGTGCTCAAGTGAGTTTTGGATTCAATTTTAATTTCCTTTGAAATTTGGAGGTTGAAACAATGGTTGATTTCATATAGGAAAACGTTGGTAATAGAGAGAATGAATGGAATGGAGTTCAAATCAACTTTGGATAAGTTGATTTTGGGTATTAATGTTGAGTTCTTGTGGAAATTGTGGATTTTTCAATTGGGTTCTCGTTTTGGAGGCAAGTGAAGCTTTGGAGAATGGAGATTCAAAGTGGGTAAGTTAAATTTAAATCTTTATGATTTGATTTTGATGAATGATTGTGTTTTGGTATTGAGAATGACGATTTAAATGCTATTGGAAAGTTTATTTGTAATTAAAGAGTGTTTAGAAATGAAAAATGGTTATGGAAATGGTTGAATTTGGATTTAAAAAGGACAAAATGGTGTTTTTTTTTTGGGCTTGCCGGAATCTGGATATTCCAGATTCCGGTGAGTTTTCCGGCAACCGGAGAAAAGGATGAAGAAGAAGTAAAAAAAAAAAAAGAGAGAGCAAAGGCCTCTTGGGCCAGGCCTGGCGCGGCCCAAGCGCCCAGGCCAGGCGCGGGCCAGCGCCCAGGCCTGGCGCGCGGGCTAGCCCTGGCCCAGCGCCCAAGTTTGGGCCCCAAGCCCAAATTTTTTTTTAAAAAATAAATAAATAAAAAAAGAAAAAAAAATGAATGGACCTAGGCCCAATTTGAAATAAAAGGGGAAGAAAAAAAAGAAATAAGAGAATTTATGAGAAAAATTTGGAAATAAAAAAAAATAGGTCTAATAAATTGGGAGGTGAAATTACTATATTACCCTTGGACAAATAAAATTACTAAATCATCCTTATAATGTTAAATTACGAATTTACCCCTAGATGGTCAAATTGACAAGTGCGACCACATTGGTTGCATTACTAAATCCGAATAATTCACGTACTCCATAATATTCGTGGAAACATAAATTCTCGTTTTACCTTTGAGTGGGCGAATTACCATACTACCCCTAGTTAGTCAAAGTCTACTAACTTATCCTATTAAGTTGCGATTTCGAATCCGACCGATCAGGGTCAACAACTAGAACACGTAAAGAATGTCATTGTACTCTAAGAGAGTAAATTTACCGTAATACCCTCGATAGGTATAATTACCATTTTACCCTTGTTAGGGTGATACAAGTAATTAGCTTTCGATATCACACTTTCGGAATTGAAAAGCTACAGTAGTGATCCTTTTTGGGTAAAAATTACCATGTTAACCTCGATTAATGAAATTACCATTATGCCCCTTAGTCGTCAAATTTATGAAATTACCCTTAAGGGTGGAAATTGAGAGAATTCAACTATGTCGCTCACATCAATAAGTTCTTATATACGTTGGGGAACCTATAATATATGCAAATGACCATTTTACCCTCAAATGAGTAAAATTACAATTTTGCCCCTAGAAAAGGATTTGGCTTATCTAATCATGTTAATTGAACATGTAAGGTCAGATGATCACCGTAATAGCCTAGTATGACAAAATTACCAGTTTGCCCTTGATGTGATGAAAATTACAGTTTTTCCCCTAGAGGCTAGATTTGATCAAATAAGCTTTAAAAAGTGTATTTGGAGTCTGAAACTCGTATTAAAATCCTGTAAGACATGATTAGACCGTGGGTCTGGGTTTTGTGTTTCTTCTGATTTTATTATATCTTATTTGACTGTTGGTTTATATTATCCTGATTTTTATTGATTATCTTGGTTTTACTATGATCTATGGATTTGGTTTTAATGGTTTTCTTGTGTTGGTGCACTTCTCAATCAGACGACCGAGGCGCTGATCAAGACACCAGTTAAGCTCACCTGGGATTCACTTTGGGGGTATACGAGTCCCTTGAACTGTGAGTGGGCTGTCCTAAACGGAGAACCCATTGAGGAACTGTTATATTACTATTTTATTAATATGTTTTATAAATGGTTTAAATAAATTGTTTTGGGTGCATGAATGACTCTTAGTTTTGATTACGACACGGTTAGAAAGCATACGGGAACTCGTGGACTGGACGCAGTCCAGGGAGTACGTATGGCTTGATTTGGTGGTATACTAGCTAGTAGTTGGACTCATTTGGCGGACCATGGTTTGATTTGGATCCACATGGTTCGTCGCTCCAGGCCCGACACGCCATATATATGTACCGGTTCGGCGTGTGCATGGGGGAGCTAAACTGGGTGTGCTGCAGCCACCACACAGTACCGGACCCAGGCCAACGTAAGGGGAACGGGCTTTCTTGGGAAAATAAGATAATTATATTTTTACTGATATTATTTGATGATGACAAAAAATGCCCCTGATGGTTCCGGAGGTTGACTCGGGCCAAAGTTACTCTGGATAGGTTTTGTGGCAGCCCAGGTTTTATAAATGATAAATGATTTTGTATACTAGTTTTGATTGATGATATTGTTTTTATAATTGTTGGTTTTCCTAATTGTTTTGGTTATGAGTGCACCCCACCCTCTCGGGTCTCCTTTTGAGGTTGGCTCACTCACTGAGTATATTCGTGTACTCACCCCTCGAATTCTTGTTGACCTTTTCAGGGTAGCTAGGATCAGCGTTTCCCATTGACAATCGAGTCGGTGGCATAGGCTGTGATCCCTCCATTTAGAGGTACTTCTCACTACATGATGGGTCTCACTGGCAGTTGTTTTTGGTTTTTGTTATCTCTTGTTCTTCGTTTTTGTTTTACTTCGATTTCTGGTTTTCTCCATTGATTTGTGGTTACGGTTTTTAAATGTTGCAGAGTTTTTACTACCGTATATATTTTTTTAATGTTTTCGCTTTTACTATGGTTTGCAAACTTCAGTATTTCAGATTTATTACTCAGTTCATGTTTTCGGTATTTTTATCTGGTATTGACGCTTCGTGGAACCTCGGTGCGCGTGACCGGCCGGCATGTGTTTCAAGGTAACATGGCGGTTGTCCGTGCTCGACTTCCGGGTGTGGGCGTGACAATAACTCTACCAAATTAATGAATGATCAATGTGATCTAAATAACATAGCAAAAAGGTAATGATCTTATTTAAGGTTACAAAAAAAAAGCTATAATGATCATTAAAAAGTCATTATACTACTTTCAACTAATTTTTTTTAGATAACTTTCAACTAATTTAATAACCTTACATTCTTAGTAATTTTGGTTATCAAATTTCTCATTTATGCTTACTAATTAGAAAGTTAAACTATAGTATTATATCAAGAAATGTAGCAACCTTACATGCTTAATAACTTTATCAATGGTGAATGTTATTAATTTTTTAAGTCTAAGATTACTAACAAAGTTGTAGTGAATAGATACAACACATTATTATTATATATAAAAATATACCAAAAAAAAATAGTTGAACATTAGTGGTTGAATTATTAAATTAAATTAGATCAATGTCAAACAAAATTTCAAAATTATAAAAGATATTAAAGATTTGATTTATTTATCAATGGTGAATGTTATTAATTTTTTAAGTCTAAGATTACTAACAAAGTTGTAGTGAATAAGATACAACACATTACTATTATATATAGAACTATACCAAAAAAAATTAGTTGAACATTAGTGGTTGATTTATTAAATTAAATTAGATCAATGTCAAACAAAATTTCAAAATTATAAAAGATATTAAAGATCCGATTTATTTATTATTAAGGAAACAATATTTCTTTTTTTTGACCAACAAAACAATATTTCTTTTTAGTTAATACGTTTGCACAAATACCTAAGAATTTGAATTAAAAAAAATACCTAAGAATTTAATTAATGTAAGTATTTCAGTTATTATAGTATTAATTACATTTAATTAATGTAAGTATTTTAGTTATTATATATATTACATAGGAATATATACTATATATTATTTTTAGTGACTATGGAAATTACTTAAAGGCCAAATTGAGGATTAATGTGGTGCCTCCTTTTGTCTTTTTTTGGTCTTTTCGCACTTTTCGGGTGACTAAAAAGGCCCTCGATTATTTTCCTCTCTTACTTTTCCTTCTGCCCTTTTTTGTAATTTACTATTTTTTATTTATGATTAAGTGTGTTTTAATTACATATTAATTGTGTGTGGATATTAGGATTTACCGGTTCAACTCCTCTACCGGAATTCCAAAGGATTGGTGCTATAAATGTATCTGGAATAATGGTTGATTCATGGGTAAACTATTGACATTACAATTCTGTTTTCTTTTCGTCTTCATTTCTATTTGAGTGGGTTTCTTCTTCACTAACATTTCTCTGAATTGGTTTCACATGGACTCCGTTTTGTTTCCTAAAATTTCCAAGTGGACGTTGATAAGATCCTTCCATTTAATTTAGCAGCGCCTTAGGATGGCATAACCTAAAGTGGGGAGCTTTCACTTCTCACCACAATATTTTGAGGTAAATCTGGATTTATGTGTTGATTTTGACACTTAAATTTAACATTTCCTTATTCCTCTTTTATTTTACAAAAAGTTTTTTTTTATTTATCATTCGACTTTCTTTTTATTGAGGTTTTCATTAGTTGCTTATGTTTAGTATATTTCCACATTTCCAAAAGCACGGTTAGCCAATGCTAAGTACAATCATTTTGTGATGCATTGTGTAAATTACATATGCTCCTGCAAATGCTCTCAACTAATTCAATTTTCCTACGACAACTATACATGCTACTTGACTACAAAAAATTAGGTCTTCCTTATGCAGAAGCCAAATTCTTCCACCTACCCGAGTCTATTAATTTAACAATAGCAATCAAGATAAAAAAAAAATGACTGCAGCGTACTATGTTTTTTTAGATAATCAACATACATTTTAAACAACAATTAATATTAGATTTACTTTGATGAATTATTTAGAGATGGACGAGTAGAATATTAACTTTATTTTGATAAATTACCTAGAGATGGAATAGAATTTAGGTAATGCTCTTTTAGCCCTAATAAGAAGATGACTGCAGCGCAAGCGCAGGCCGCCCTGCTTGTTAAAAATTAATTGAAATAAGGGTGCGGTAAAAGAAATTATAAATTTTAATATAATAATATATTTAATTTAATTGATAAATACATGTTTACCCTTTAATTGAATACTAAATTTTAAAATTAAAAAGGTTATTTTAGATATTTCAGGTCAATGGTTTTGAAGTTTAGACTTATATAGTATATAGATATAATATAAAGATATATGTCTCAATACATAATGAATAAAGCAAAAATTGTAGAGGTTCTTTAAAGTAAATATCATTAATATTATAGTATTGATCATTTTTAATCATTAATTCCTAAAACCTAAAATAATTCGTATAATCTGAATCTTTCTTTTGAATACTATTTTTTTTTAATAAGGTTTCATCAAGATTTTCTTCTCTAATCTACAATCAACTTCTAGTGAAAAGTTTTTGGAGAAAATCATCAAAAGGAAATAGATTGAAATTGGTGCTGTCAAACAATCAACAAAAATTTAAGGGTAAATTACAAATTTAGTTACTTAACATTAGGCGGCTTACTGTTTTGATCACCCAACTATGAAAAGTATCGGTTTGGTAATTTAAGTTTGTAAAATTGAATATTTTGGTCACTCGACTCTTACTCTGCTTATGTGGCAAGTCCATATCATCCATAATGCCACATGGCACGATGATATGACAGGGCATATCATATAAGATATCATCTGACATGATAACATGGCATGAAAATATCATTAAACATTCCACGTGGCATAGCCAAATCATCATGTTATGTGATTAAGTGACCAAGATATTCAACGTTATAAATATAAGTGACCAAAACGTTATTTTTTATAATTAGATGATCAATGCAGAAACTCACCTAAAGTTAAATGACAATTTATATAATCTATCCAAAATTTAACTCTATTGTAAATTTCATTAATATATATATATATTAATTGTGTTGATTAATATAATATTGATAATGAAAACATGGCCCTCCAAGTCTAGAAGCAATGCTTGAGATCAAGTGGGGCACGATCCGCCTAGATGCTTTGTTGAGTGCGCCCCTTGACCCCAGCCTGCTGCCCTTTCTAGGCCTAGAAGGGCACCACTCTCAACCTCCATGGTTGGGTAGCAAAATAAAAGATAATGAAAACATGCGACATGATGATTAAAAAAAAAGCTTCAATTTTAGTTCTAACCGTAATTTCCTTTTCAAGCAAATAGGTACAAATCCACAAATCTGCAACTACATACAATTGTTATCTTCAATTGAGTAAAGAGTGTTATATATCGACATCAGGATATTATTATAATTATTAAGAAGTTATTAATATTTATTTTAATAGATTTTGATGAAAAAAAAATATATATTTACCCTTTAAAGAAATACTTAAATTTTTAAAATTAAAAAGGGTATTTTAAATATTTCAGATCATGATTTTTGTAGTTTAGACTTATATGATATAAAGATATATATCTCAATACAATACAAGAGATCTAAGTTTCTTTTCCAAACATTTGTGTTTTCATAATTCTTATAACAATCCTTAGCAATCTTTAGCCAAAATCTATCTTTTTTTTTTTCCTCTTCTTTCTTTAGTGCTCTTGTGAGGCTAGCTAACGTTTGATTCCTTTTTTGATGGGTCTTTTTTTCTTTTCTTCCTTTTCGGAAACAAAGACCGGAAAATGTATTTTTAGATTCCAAATCATGGAAAAAACGTCAAAACTCAAAGCATAATTGTTTATACCTCAATTGTAAATTGAGGGTAAATTGGTCTTATCATAATTATAATCAATATGTGTGGTTAGCATTTAATGAAAATTCCTAAAGAAACTAGGTTTTTGCACCATCCTAATTCAAATTGAATTAGGAAAGTCTTGTAAATTAATTGCAAGGGCTGAAATTAATTAATTATTAATTAAATAATAATTATTTTCTTAAATAATTATTATTAAAAATCTCACATGTGTCGCCCCTACCTGGGTGAGTGGCAGAGAAAGTCAATCGGAAGCAGTTTCCTTTGATATTGTTGCCTGCTAGGGAGGCAAACAAGTAAAAAAGGAAAATAGCTTGTCATCTGCCCATGAGATGAAAAATACCACATGGACATACATAGCAAAGGCCCAAGTCGTCTCCTATACAGAGGAGAGGCCGCCCTCTGCCCTGCAGAGAGATATTTTTCTTCCTGCAGGAAGGAGGCAGAGAGCTAAAGTTTGTTAGCAAGAGAAACATCTATGCACGTAAGAGAGGCATGAGATTTTCAACCTCACACCTCCTCCATATAGTCGACCAACCATAGTGGAGAAATTGTCTAGCCTTGTTCCCCTCCTCGGGAGGCAAAAACTACAACTTGTATTTTGTTCAATTAAGGATAAAATAGTAAAATTGACCAATTGAAGAGGCTAGAGGCTGCGATTTCTACCAAAGAGCATACCATGATGATCCTTGAGCTATGTAGATCATCTTGGTAAAATTTCACCTCATTCTGACATCGGAGTAAAAACTTATACCCGATTTTCAATTAAGGACATTTTGAGGAGTGAAACCAAATTCACCATGATAGAGAGCTCGAAATCACTTGAGATTTTTTCCATAGCCTTATGGAGAAAATCTAAGGCTACTTGTGAAATTTTGGTTAATTCCAAGATCGTTTACAACTTTTGCATTCTTTTCAATTAAGGACATATGGCTTTTTCACCCCGGTTTAAGCCATTTTCTTGATTAATTATTATTTTCATGATTTGAAGAGCTAAATATGACTAAGTATGAGTAATTTCGTGGCCTTGATGATCAAATTCCAAATCATGATGTCAATTGGCCACTACTTGGTTAAATTAGCTAAATTCAGCACGAAAGAAGCAACGAAGACATGCTGCAATGTGATAGGAAGAGGAAGGAATTATCATCAACCAGTCAAGAGGAAGATTTTCATCTCCCATCCAAGCAGAGTGGCGCCCTAACATCTATTTTTCCCTCTCCCCAGTAGTTGGAAGCAATCAGAAGAAGGAGGAAACTTCACTGCACTTTCCTGGAAGCTGTCATCTGCATAGAAGGAGGATTTTGCCTTTCTCAGCAAGGCAAGTCCATTAATGCCAAAGCCCATGCCGCCCCCTATATAAAGGGAGGCCATTCTCAGGTTTTAGGCAGATATCACTCATCTCAAAATTCAGCTCCTGAAGCTACAAACTTGCTCTGCGCAAAAAACCAAGCTCCGTGCTTATTTTCTCTCTGGCTCTGCGCCACTTTCACCCTGTTCATCACGAGTTCTTCACTCGTTCTTCATATTTTCCTTGTTTAGATCTTGTCTCAGGACAATCAAACACTCTTTTAGTGTTTTTCTCTTGTTTCAATCTTGTCTCCGGACATACAAACACTGTACACGTGTTCTTCATTCAGAAATAACAGATCAGTTTGTTATTTTCTTTTCAATTTCAATTGCAATCAAAACAGATCTCCTAGATCTGATCCAAATAGAGAGAGGCCCATAGATGAGAAGCAGTTCGCTTGCGGATCCAATGATTTAAATGCTCCAGTGTGACTTTGATCCAGTCCCCACAATCGCTCTGATCTTTTAATCTGCTACTCCGCGCACCAGATCTAGTTTTTACAACCTCTTTGTCAATTTCAGCAAATTGACTAGCACGCCCTTATGTTGTCATAAAGAATTCTCCGCGAAAACTCTAGAAAAAGATTTTTGACGCAACAATAATATAATTACCCAATGCCCCCCTCACCCCCCACTTAAACCAACATGATCCCCTTTAACCTCTCTTCTTCATTCATATTTCATCACAAACAGATTAAAATACTTAAAATACACAACTCAGAGATATAAATTATACTTGTAGACATATTTCAAATTGAATTCTTATCTTTAATTTTCCTAAATTGATTGATATGTATTATAGTATCATACACATTTTCACCGCATATGCGAGTAAATAGATTCCAAACATGATCTTCTTGGATTATAGCACACTGAACTCTTAATTTTAGTGATTAATGTTTAGATCTTAAATCTTAACCGCAAATACTAAAACAGAATCAAGTGCTGCTTACGAGGTTTACAAAAATATACAAATCATGTTGGACAAGAGACTTGATAGAAGTACGTTTTGTCTTTAACAATGAATCCATTGATTCACAGGTTTTCTCATTCAAGTTATTATTGTATAATATTTGGCGTGTATTCTTTCATGTTCCAAGAAGAACCACTAATTTTTTAACTGTGTTTTGATTATTTTTGTACTACAAGATTTCAAAGAAATTATATATCCACTGAATAATAAAAAGAGGAATATTCTTGATATAGAAGGGGAGACAGCGCTGGTGTTTGGACTTTGGACACTTGAACAAGTAATAAAGGGCAACCACTTTCTGCTTGTTGTTTTGGGTGATGGAAATTCTTTGGTCATATAGAGAGGGTCAAGTAAAAGACAATTTTTACGTACCATTCTCTGTCAAAAGTAATGTTGTGATTGCACATGCTCCTCACCCTCTAACTATTTAGTCATCATATATCAATTGGTTTGGACCAACCAGCCCCATTAACTAAAATATCAAGAACGCCCCCTATATATATGAGATTTAGGATAGTTAGAGAAGATTATTATGCTGGTATAATATCTCCTAAGATTTAACAAAAAAATAATAATAAAAAAAAAACATCTCCTAAGATTAATATTTAATGATCAACGATATATATATATACTAGTAAATACACGTGCGTTGCACGTATCTTAATGATTTATAAATCATATCAGAATTAAAATAATAAAAATATAATAAATAGCATATTAATTTGTAATATAATATGAAAAAATAATTCCTATAAATCATCATATAAAATAAAAAAAATCCAAATCCAAATAAAATAAGTATATAATAAATATTATATGCTTAATAATCTATGAAAATAACTCTCATTCTAATCTTTCTCACTTCAATCATATTGTTGATAGTATTTTGTAAGTTCAACAAAGTTCGTCTTCGTCATCAAGTGTGACCATGAAAAGTTATCTCGCCTCAATATATTTATTTTAGATGTAATATAATTAAGTATTGTCACTAAGTATATTTCTTTGTAAAATTTTAAAATTTTAAAATTTGGTCATTTGTAATTTGTGTTTTTTTATTATATTTACTAATAATAATAACTTATTTTTTAAATTTTTAATATATATGTACATAATACTTCATCACCTCATAAATTTTATAAATACTAAGTTCTTTAATCTATTTTGAATAATGAAAACTTAAACATTACATCAATAATAATTATAAAAAAATACAATAAAACTCGAGATACTAGTGTTGTATTTTTATTTGTATATATTCAATGATTAAGGTTATTGAAAAACTACAGAGATATCAAAACAATTATAGTGTTATAAATTAATTAATTATTAGAGAATATTAAATATTTAATTAATTAGAAAATCAGATATGTGTCAACATTTTAACCCACTTGTTGTAATACCATGATTTAATTAGAAAATTTGGAGTATTAAAATTAAGAATTTAAGTGAGAATTATTGAGTTTATGTTATTTTATTTTGTTAATTAATTAAAGTTGAAGAATTTGGATAGAATTTGTTTGAGGGACTAAATTGATGGAATTGATGAGTAAGAGGATTTAAAAAAGTGGTTTGGATAAGGGAAGGGGCAAAATCGTCATTTTGCCCCTAACTATAAAAAGACCAAGTTTTCTTCTTTTTTTGGCCGGTCTTCTTCCTCCTTCCTCCATCAACATTTTTTTCTCTCTCTTCAACTACACTCCCTAACCGGCCCTCTCTTTCTCTTTCTCAAATTTCTCCTCT
>AWUE01018602.1:0-25304 GCA_001974825.2 Corchorus olitorius | reverse complement strand
TATATCAAAATAACTATAATGTTCGCTATCAAATAAGTTTTGAATGCTACTACTATATTCTAACTTGTACAAAAAAAATCCCATTAAAATCACTTAATCCTAATTAATCCATAATGGGGAGGGAATAATAAATACTTTTAAGGTTGTTTCCTTCCTCTTTTCATCTTATTTTCTTTCTCTTCTAAACCCTTTTTTGAAGAACTTCTCACCATTATTCATGATACGTAGGAAAATTTATTGGTTTAACAATTGAAACTTATCTAAAATTTCAAACTATGAAGCTCTTGAAATGGATAAGAATCAGCTTTTTATTTTTAATTGAATGCAGCAAGTATCGTTTTTGGAATATAGAAAGCTCGATTTTTCTTTCTTTTTCTATTTTTGGATTTCATATTCTTTTGCAAAATTAATTCGTTTTCATCTCAAATTAAATCTTTCAAAATTTTTTAACATCAATTAAAGCAAAGTTGTAAAGAAACTTACAATATTTTTTATTGATTTTATGTTACATCTATTGCATTTTATTATTACTTTTATGTTTAATTAGATAAATTTAGTTAGAATTAATCCAGTGTTGTTACATAGATAGTATTATTAATCAAATATCAAGTGACATGTTCTTTATTAGATGCATAAAAAAAGGCGTTTTCGGACCGAGGCTTATCGAGTGACATGTTTTTTTATTAGATGCCTAAAAAAGACGTTTTAGGACCGAGGCATGATGCTATCAACAAATTTAACAACCTTAATTATATTCTTAATTGATATCTTACATCTTTACTAAGTAATTAATACCGATTTTCTTACATAAGTAACCCCAAAAAAACCCTTTAGAGGTTATTAAAAAGGCTATGATGCTATCAATAAAAATTAAGTAATCTTAAATCCTTAGTAACTTAGTAATAAAATAGTTATCAATTCTCTTACCTAAAATTACTAAAAAACTTGTATTGGTTATCCAAATTCCAAAAAGATATTTTACAGTCTACTATTTTTAATAACCTTACATTATTAGTAATATTGGTCGTTGATTAATTTTCTTATCTAAGATTACTTAATTAAAAGGTTATAAAAGTTATGAAAACATTATAGTACTATCTTGTCGTAACGTTCAGGTCCGGGGAACCCTGTCGAAACGACGTCTGGTAAGAAGGAGTCGCCACTAATCTTTTTTATGGTGTGATTAGCCACCTATCTTAAGTTTAATACTAACCTGGGCTTGGCGAAGGTAGTACTAAACCTAACCATGTCTGCTTAACCAGAGTCTATGGGTTCGGGAGCCGGTTACGCTCGGGGAAGGATTAGCACCCCCGAGACGCCCGTCAAACGACGGTACCTCTAGTCTGAACTAAATCTAATGGGTTAATACTAAAGATTGCTTTTTAAATTCTGATCTTGATTAAAAAGGGTTATAAAAGGAAAACAAAACCATTTTTTTGAAAACGATGTCGAGAATTCGAAGAATATAATCGAACAACGTCGGTCAATTCTGTTATGATTCTCTTTCACTATTTGGTCTCTTGTTGAGTCCTCCGCATCGGGAAGAAATTTTGAAAATGCTGTGACAAAATCTTTTACCATCTTTGTTTTTGAAAAAAAACCTGATCAATTTTATGAATTTCCAAAAATCCTTTTTTGGATTGCTTGATTAAGAAAACATTCCTTTTTGCAAATGCTTACCTTGAAAACTCTTGAATTATCCATTTTCTTAATTTTTGAAAATTGAATAAGAGAACACTGACTTTTAAAAAATGCTTTTCGAAGGAAAATGATCTTTTTGTATTTTCTTGATTATACCTAAAAGGGAAGGAAAATGAATGCAGATGATGCATGAACTAGTTCATCTTAATCATTTGATCGATAAAGTGGGGTTTATTCGAGTCAACCATTACGAACCTAGCCCGGCCCCCCAGGGATATTCGTAAAGGTTGTTCGATCTCGGAGCAAAATCCGGGAGGTTGTGCTCATGCATCTTTACCCGGAATTCACCCGTCATAGTAAAAAAAGACACTTTATAAATCGGAACATGTAATAGTGGCGTGTAATGCAAACAGTCATAAACATACAAAATAATATGATATGCATGCAGTTGAGGTCTATTTCTACTAAGTTATTACAAACCAAAGTCCGGTTGGACCAAAAAAAAAACAAATTAACTATAACTAGCGAAAAACTTATAGGTCGGACTGGGCTCGCTGGGGACTTTTCCGCACACTAAAGAAGACAATTAGCAAAATTCAGGAGGCGTATAAGCAAATTAAGATGTAAATCTAAATTCAAAGAAAAACAAGAACAATTTGAATCTAAGCTAAAAGAAAATCATTGAAATCCAAATTTAGGAAATTAAAATCTTTAGACTGAAAATCTTAATTCTTCAAATTAAAAGGCATTTAAAAGGGTTCACTAATTTCTTTTAAGTTTAATTTCAAATTTGGAAAACATGGGGTTTCTAACTCCAAGCCTTATTTTTCCAAAAATTAAGAATGACTCAAAGTGTCTTAACATATCATCCTCAAGTCATTTCAATTTAAGGAAAAATCATAACTTTAAATCAAAACCTCAATTTTTCAAATCCAAATTAACTTAATTCGAAATTATGAATTCAATTTATTTAAATTACTTCCAACTTGATCATCAAAATCTCAAAATCAATTTACCATAAAAAAAACTCTACTTTCATTAAAAATTTAATCTTTAACTAAAATCCCAATTTCCATACTTAAATTAGTAAAATTCAAGAAACAAAAAGCACAAATTAAATACCAATAATATAAATCAAGCACCAAATTGTAAAAATTCTAGCATAATTTCTGAAATCAGGGATTAAATCGAATAAAGCGGGGATCAAATTGCATTTAAACAGGAAATTGACTTGAAATCAGGGACTAGGCCGCATAAATTTAAAAATAAAATCTTAAATCAGGGACAAAATTGAATCAATTAACAAATGAAACAACAAATCAGGGGCAACATTGAAAACGGAAAAAGTTTCAGTCTTTATGTGAATTAAATAACAAACAAAAAGATTCAATTGCACTAAATTGAGGATTCAATTGAAAGAAGTTAGAAGTTTTACCTGAAATTATGAATACCAATTCAATCAGACACTGAAACGACATTATTTAGCTTAAAACCTCTAGGCACTATATAAACCCATATGTCTCCTTCTTCTTCTTCAAAACCTTATTCAAACCGAAACCCTAGCCGCCACCCTCTGAGCCGTCTGAAATCACAACACCGCCGGACCACCGCGCCGGACCTTCAACTGAGCTCGGATTTAGCTCAAAACTCCTCAACCAAACTCTCCTCGACGCCCTGAGCCCGAATCCAGCCTTAGCTTTGCGAGATGAGGCTCTCCATTCCCTAGATCTAGCTTTTACCCGAGCCTTCTCTTCTCACCTCAGATCTCAAGATCCGAACATGGGATCTATCCAACTTTTGGGTATAATCTTCCCATTCACTTTGCGATCAAAACTCCTAAGACCAAACTCAGATTCGGCACTTCCACCAATGGGCCTTCAAGATCTACGGTAAGGTCTTAACTTTCCTTGCCTTCAAACGGTTTTCTTTCTTTTGTGTGGTTTTTCTTAATGAGAGAGAGAGCTTACGGCTTCAGTTAGAGGGGAATCAGTGCGTGAGAAAATATTCATCTAATGAGCGGGGACATCTTTTTCAGTGGTGTTTCGGGTGAAAAGTTGAGAGGGTTTAGATTGTGGTGAGGGAGAGATTGTTGTAGTATGGAGAATGGGAAGAGAGAAGGGTCGGGTCTTGTATGAGAGGGTGTGTGAGGATGGGTAAGAGAGGAACTGTTGAGAGAGAAAAAAATGGAGGAGAAGAGACTGCCCAGAGAGTGAGCGAGATTATTGAGAGGAATTCTGTTCGAAAAAAGCTGTGTATTATTCTGTGTAGGATTCGAGTGTGTGAAAAATTGTGGAGTGAAAGTGGGAGGTTCATGAGGGTGAGAGAGGTTCCGTGTATCAGAATTGTGTGTGGGAAGGTTTTTTTGAGAGGGAGATGCGCTGTGTAGATCAGGATCAGTATGGAAGTTGAGAGGAAAAAATTGTGTGAGTCAGAGATGGAAGATTCCCGCATGTTGTGTGATGATCCTTTTTTCTTTTTGATTTCCCTGCATTTCGCCCTGTATTCAGCTCCCCTTATTTTGCTCTAACTTAATTCTTTTGTCCTCTCTGCAGGTTGGAAATCCGGATAAGGAGGAGGGAAAACCTGTCAACCCTGAGCTGGCGAGAGAACAAAACCTCTATCTTGGTAAGTTTTCTTTTTTACTCTGTAGCTCTTGAGATTTCACTGCTTGGGGTGATTAACGGCCAATTCTTGAGATGTAACATTATGAGATATACTGTTGTGACTGTTTTGAATGGTTTTAGCATGCCTGGTCTGTTTGTTTAATCTGTTGGTAAAGAAATTTGTTGCTTGAATGCAAACTGGATGTCCCTGTTGATTTACACCATTTATGATTTGATGACACTGCTTTACTCTATAGGCTTATTGATCTTGCAAATGAAACTTTGTTGTATGCTTAGTCTAAAGCTTTTTGGAAGCTTGTGACAATGCCTCTGAAATTGGTTGTTTCTGTTGTGCAAAAATGCGAATTGATGATCACTGTTACTGAGCATATTCGGGTGATATTTGATCTGGATACTGCAGCAACATCTTGACATTGGCATGTGGTTTATGTGTGCAGGAACCTATGAGGTAGCAAAACTTGGACCTTATTCATTCGGTGGGCTTGGGGAAAGGTAGTCTTGGCTCATTAAGGAACTTCAAATTGGAGCCTCTAAATCCTCATCACCATGGGACCCGAGGAGAGAAAAAACAACTTAAAGTCTCTTTGTATTCTTGTAAATGTAAAATGAAAGCCATTCTTCTCCTTTCTTGTATTTTTTTTTGTAATTTCCATTTTTGTAATCAAATTAAAGGTAGAATGCTAACTTGCGAAAGAGAAAATAAAAGGAAATAAACCCTAGCATTATACTTATGAATTGGAATATTGCCTAAATAATCCTAAATGCTAAAATAGAAGCAAGTGATTAATAAGAAAGAATTGAGCCAAATTATGCAAAAGATGTTATACAAAACCTAACTATTAGACTAAACATGGTATGGAAAATAGTTTTTTTGATTTTCTTTTGGACTATGAATGCAATCTAGATGACTAAAATGAATTAGCTAATCTAACGTAAAAGAGCTTAAAATGACCAAGATGCCCTTGAATGTGCAAAATGACCAAAATGCCCATGAATGTGCAAAAATGACTAAGATGCCCCTAGATGTGCAAAAATGACCAAAATGCCCCTGAATGTGCAAAATGACCAAAATGCCCCTAGATTTTTAAAAATGACCAAAATGCCCCTAGATTTTTTAAAATGACCAAAATGCTCCTAGGTGATCCTAATGCCAATTAAGCAATAAATTGATTTAAAATAAAGGATATAGGACAAAAATGGGTGTCTACATATCTAGATTCAAATAATCTTACATCCTTATTAATTTTAGTAACTTTTTATGATCAATAATGAAGGTTACCAATTTAATTACTTAAGTAATCTACTAAAAAGGCTAAAAAAAGTTATTAAAATTGTATTTACCAATCCTTACATTCTTAATATTTTTTTTTGCCGAAATAACATTATTCTACTATCTAGATTCAAGTCATCTTACATCCTTATTGAAGACCAGATCGAGGTTGGCATCCTGAGGCCGTAGTTTTCGCCATCTCTTTTACTTTCTGGTACTTTTGTAGCAAAAAAAAGTCATCTTACATCCTTATTAATTTTAGTAACTTTTTATGATCAATAATGAAAGTTCCCAATTTAATTACTTGAGTAATCTACTAAAAAGGTTATAAAAGTTTTTAAAATTGTATTTACCAATCCTTACATTCTTAATAACATTAGTAAACTTTCATCAATGGTGAAGATTTACCATTTTTTTCCTCAAAAGTTACTGAAAAAGCTATAATAATCATAAAAAATATATTGCACTATCAACTAATTTAATGGCCTTACACTATAAAGATACATACAATACTGATTTTCTTATCTAAGATTAATTACATAAAAGGTTATGGAAAACATTATAGTACTATCTAGATTGAAAGAAACTTACATCTTATTAATTTTAGTAACATTTTATCATCAATAAAGTGTTACAAATTTTATTACTTAAATTTACTGAAAATGCTATAAAAGTTATTAAAATTGTATTTACCAATCCCTTTTTTTTTAATAACATTAGTAAACTTTCATCAACGATGAATATTTGCCATTTTTTTCTCAAAAGTTACTGAAAAACCTATAATGATCACAAAAGAGGTATAGTACTATCCACTAATTCAATAACCTTACATCTTTTGTGATTTTGGTTATCATATTTCTTATTACATTTTTTGTAATTTTGATTATCATATTTCTCCAAAATCTCACAATTCAACCAAACATATCCAGGCCTGTAAGTCAAATTTCCATATAAGGTTATAACTTATAACTAAACTTAATGCAACATAAGGAAGTACATAAAATTAGGTGTACAAAATTGGTTCCTAGTTACTAATTCATATGTCCTTCCTTTTTTTTGGTGATAGAGAAATAATTTATATACTATATAGGCGTATCTTTGGCAAGTTGAAGTAAAATCAAAATTGATATCTCGCTATAACTCTACCAAATTAATGAATGATCAATGAGATCTAAAATAACATAGCAAAAAGGTAATGATCTTATTTAAGGTTACAAAAAAAAACTATAATGATCATTAAAAAGGCATTATACTACTTTCAACTAATTTTTTTTAGATAACTTTCAACTAATTTAATAACCTTACATTCTTAGCAATTTTGGTTATCAAATTTCTCATTTATGCTTACTAATTAGAAAGCTAAACTATAGTATTATATCAAGAAATGTAGCAACCTTACATGCTTAATAACTTTATCAATGGTGAATGTTATTAATTTTTAAGTCTAAGATTACTAACAAAGTTGTAGTGAATAAGATACGACACATTATTATTATATATATAAAACTATACCAAAAAAAATTAGTTGAACATTAGTGGTTGATTTATTAAATTAAATTAGATCAATGTCAAACAAAATTTCAAAATTATAAAAGATATTAAAGATCCGATTTATTTATCAATGGTGAATGTTATTAATTTTTAAGTCTAAGGTTACTATCAAAGTTGTAGTGAATAAGATACAACACATTACTATTATATAGATAGAACTATACCAAAAAAAATTAGTTGAACATTTAGTGGTTGATTTATTAAATTAAATTAGATCAATGTCAAACAAAATTTCAAAATTATAAAAGATATTAAAGATCCGATTTATTTATCAATGGTGAATGTTATTAATTTTTTAAGTCTAAGGTTACTATCAAAGTTGTAGTGAATAAGATACAACACATTACTATTATATAGATAGAACTATACCAAAAAAAATTAGTTGAACATTAGTGGTTGATTTATTAAATTAAATTAGATCAATGTCAAACAAAATTTCAAAATTATAAAAGATATTAAAGATCATATTTATTTATTATTAAGGAAACAATATTTCTTTTTTTTCGTGGCCAACAAAACAACATTTATTTTTAGTCAATACGTTTGCACAAATACGTAAGAATTTGAATTAAGAAAATACCTGAGAATTTAATTAATGTAAGTATTTCAGTTATCATAGTATTACATTTAATTAATGTAAGTATTTTAGTTATTATAAATATTACATAGAAATTAAAAATTAAAAATTAATTGAAATAAGGGTGCGGTAAAAGAAATTATAAATTTTAATATAATAATATATTTAATTTAATTGATAAATTAAATTACATATTGAACCTTAAAAGTTTAATTTGATAAATACATGTTTACCCTTTAAGTGAATACTAAACTTTTAAAATTAAAAATGTTATTTTAGATATTTCAAGTCAATAGTTTTGAAGTTTAAACTTATATAGTATATAGTATATAGATATAGATATAGATATAGATATATATTAGTTGGAGCAATAAGGCTCGTTAGCTTTGTACCCAAAAAAACAAAGCCTCGTTAGCTAAAATAGATTCATGAGATGAGAGAAGGTTGATATATATGTGGGTCTAATTGAATGATATATCTATCTATATATAATTAATTTATATGATATCAATGAGATAAGAATGTTACTTGTTATGCATGCAAATGCTTCTTACATACCAATAAGGGGTTGGATCAAGTGGTAAGCGACTTGTTCCAGCTTAAACAGGTCTCAGGTTCGAGACCTTGCGTACGCAGCTGCCCCTGTTGGGAGACTCACCCACCATAACCAGATGCGCGACGAGGGTCTGGATACCGGATGTGATAAAAAAAATGCTTCTTACATAACCAAAAATGACAAACATACTCATATAAGATCAATACAACCAATAAGGATTTTTGCTAAATTAAAACAATAATAAAGTTCAGCTTCAGCTTCAGCTAGCCCCTATATCTACACATCTTCTCTCTGCTTTAACAAATAATAACATATTCTGCCAAAAGAAGCACTGTAGTTAGCTAAAGCTATTATTCCTAACTCCAAAGAAGAAAAGCTAATATTTCAACTCTTGCTGAATAATCGTTTCTTGCCACTGAGAGGGACCCCAAAAAGCTTCACAGTGTTGTTTGGCTCTTCTGATGGCTTGCCCAAAACACAAACATTATTGCTGCTTTTAGCATTTTGGTCAGTGGCAGAATAATGCAGGATATGAACCGGATCTTGAAATGAAGGTCGACCCAATTCTGCTGGGATCATACTAGAAGGTTTATGCTGATAATGAGCCTGAGCCACTGGTTTTACATGGTTTTGGATGAAGTAAATGATATCGTTGTAAAGGGTCTTCATGTGAGCGAGTTGAGAGAGTAGCATGTAGTTCCTTCTGCGTAGTCTCTGATTGTCTTGGCTAAGTGCTGTTAGAAGAATATGTGGAGATGTGGGCAATGGAGACTGAAACTGATCAGCATCCATCCAACCCATTGAACCCAAGCTCAAATGATCTTCTGGTTTGAGATGAGTTTGAGTTTGAGTTTGAGAGGTTTTTCTTCTATGGATTTCTGATAGCAAGTGCTTTGCTCCTTTCTTGAAATAATCATTTGCAAATTCCCATCTGTCTGCCACTACTTTCTTGAATCCCTGAAAACCATTTTTAATTAACCACATTTAAAAAGCAAGAAATTGAAAAACCATTAATTTCAAATAGTAGTAATACTTATTAATGGATTGAAATTAAGGAAAAAAGCAAGTTGCACTCACATAAGTATTGAGCTGCCTGACAAAGCTGGAGAAATTGTTGTGCTTGAAGTAGTTAGGGAGAAGATCCCTGGCAAACTCAGGGGGTCTCCAAACAACAAAACTGGTTTCATCTTCACCCCAAGACACAATGTGGTCTGTGACAGGGTCATCAACAATCTGGTAAGTTTTGGTAAGAAATGGTGCAGGAACTGACTTTTGGGATTCTACTGAGAATACCAACTCTTCACACTTCTCCATTCTCAATGCCATTACTTACACCAATTAGCAAGTGGTAGCTTCTCTCTTCATTTCACTCCCAACTATAAGGTGTTTACTTTTAAGCACTTCCTCTTTCTCTCTCTCTCATTATAACTTTCTAGCTTTATGAAACAGAAACATATGACCTTGTCACTAAAATAAAAGCTACTCTCTCCCTCTCTCTCTCTCTTTTACTATGTAGTTTTTTTTATAACTTTAAGAAGCATATGACCATGTCATCCAAAAGTTTTGAATATTTCTAGAATTACTTTAATAAGATCCAATGTTTTGAAAAGTACTACCTTTCTTAACAAACTTCATAAGTAATATTTTCCTCAAAGTTCTTGTTCCATCTTTCCCTCAGATTTAATATGGAAATTTCCCCTTGCTTGCAGATTCAATGCACAAGCTATTAACTTAACGATCTCTTTGTTTTATCAGCAGAATTGCTCCTCTGTTCCTCTCCTACTTTAGGAACTGGTTTAAAGGCTAGAGATTTTCAAATATTTCACATATGACATGAACCATTTTTCATAAATGTCAGCTTAATCCTGACTAAAAAGATTCCACAATTGGGATGTTCCAGGATTCAAATCTGATCCTGTGGTCCTACAATAATGAATCAGTGCAGTCCATAGCTGAAAGGGATTAGGGGAAGAAAAAGGAAGAGTGCCCCAATACAGTTTTTTTTTATGTTCCAAAGGGATGGCCATTAGCTTGTTAATCTATCACTAGTAATTTATAATACATATATGAGAGATTATACTTGTTTCTGAACATAAAGATCCAAACCCAGTTGCATATTTCAATATTAATGATGTAATGAAATGGTTTTAATGTTGTTTTGTCCTCCCTAGCAGGAACATTATATTCTTATCTAGAACCATAGCCTTGGTTGCTAGCAGCAACAGAGTTCTCATCAACTCTAAAATTTAATATTTATTAACTCTATCTTTAATGAATTAAACAACTATCATCAACAGGCTGCTGTTAATTAGATTATTATTATTATATAAAAACAATGTTATGTTTCAGAAGCACTAACTCCTAGGCTTATTGGAATTTAAACAGTAGCAAAATGCAAGTTGGCAAGGGGAGAGGTGCGTATGGTTCCAACTTCTAATCAATCTCTTTTTCCTAATTATATTCATTTTCCTTCATGACTCATTTTTGTAGAACAATTTTTTTTGGAGAATCATTTTTTGTAGAACAATTAATTATTTAACAATTTGACGACAAAATTTCAAATTACTCCTATTTAATCGATTTATTTTGTTAATTAGTAGAATAGATATTTATGCTAATCACATGCTGTAGACAAAAAAAATTAAGAAAACACAATATTTTTCTTAATTTGATACTCCCTCCGTCCCATATTATCTGTCCCTTTTGAGTCAAACTAATCAAACATTTAACCTTTAATTACAAAAAATATATATACAATCAAATTTTCAAAAAATATGTTTTGAAAAGTTTTTTTTTTTTTTGGCAATCAAGAAAAGTTTAAGACTTAACTTAATTAAAACATAATTTTTTAAAATTTATTTTTATATAATTAAATATTAAAGTTAGAAAACTTTGACTCAAAAGAGACAAATAATATGGGACCGAGGGACTAAAACTTTACTCAAGAACAATTTTTATTGGAAGTTCCAAACTACATACAGAATCTTTTGACCAACTCTAATCAAGTTCCACTAGCGGCATTATTCAGGTAAATTCACAAGTCACAAACACAATCATTCAACTATTGTGGAAGGCACCTAACCTTGAAGTCTCACCCAAAATACTATATACAAGTTGATTGCCTCGCGTTAGCGCTACTGTCATTCTTTTTTTAGAATCGTCATTTGTTATCCTAAACATATAAAAGAATTTCTCTGTAAATATAAGAATTTCTTGGAAATGTAGTATTGCATTAAACATATGACACTTAAAACTAAGATTCAATTGTCTCAAACACTGATTCTTTATTCTTCAAAAAACACATAACCTATGCAAAATATTATAAACTTCAGCAGTAATAACATTATTGTCTTGTTCAGCTATTTTTATCTTTGATTCTAAGGTCTTCAGTCTTTCTTCTGGTATCTTCTCTCTACCTGTTAATATTTGTAATACATAGAATATTAATCATTCAAACATAGTAAATTAGCTATCAAGACAAACACAGAGCAGCTCATTTTAAAATGCACTTATATAAACTCTTAATTTAATAAAAAACAATTTGGAAAATATAATCCAGAAAACAATTTGGTTCCGTGGTTAAATGAAGAGGGAAATTTTAAAAAAAAAACACGCAAAAGGAAAATGATCTTTTCGTTTATTTTAGAAAATTTTGTGGACTTTCATAGGTGCGGGAAATTGAAGGAGAAAGATGTAGATTGTCGAGAAACAAGGTACTTATAGAAGAATTATCGGATTCAATTTTTTAAGTTTCTTCACTAACTGGGCCAACGGGCTAAAATCCTTAGATGGGCCTATTTTAGGCCGAATTATAAAAAGAGGCTTAAGGAAAAGAAATAGTGAGAAACTGACTCAGCCTAAGTTTTAAAAACCCGACCGGACCGACCGGTTGAACCAGGTACTGAAGGCCTCTCCGGTCTGGATAATATACAAAGTTTTCGGTCAGTAAAAACTCAACAACCGGGTTTTGACCGGTTCAATTGCCGGTTAAACTAAAGAACCGGACCGGTTATGACCGATTCTAGACATGTTGACTTTGATTTAAACTTTGAAAAAAGCTTGCTGGTAGTGGGATTTGAACCCATAACATAGTAATAAGATTATAAACTACTTAACCACTCTACTAGAATGCTATTTATGTCATTGTTATACAAAAATTAATATTTATTATATATAAAAATATTGTTCTGACCACAAGCGACCTTATCAAATCGGACCGGCAGTTGGACCGGTCGGACCGTTGACCGGAACTTTCACCGGTTCCATGGCCGATCCTGTTTTTAAAACCTTGAACTCAGGGCTTTTTTAGTAATTTGACAAGTGAGAGAAGACAGAAAAAGACAAAAAAAGTTCAAATGAAGCCTCCTCATCAATTCTCAAAAGGGGACTTTGGTAAATTTCACGGGTGTTTCAATTAACATTTAGTATATACTAGCGTGACCCACCGTGTTTAAATTAAAAGAAAATTAAAACAATAATTGCAATTAATTATGAGTAAAGTTGTCAAAACTTGATTCAAACTCGATAACCTGTTCAACCCGGCCAAACCCGATTGATCAGATAAAGTAAACGACCCGAACTTGTCCTATCCAAACCCGGTAAATCTGTAACCTAAATGACCCGAGAAGTTAACCTGAATGACCCAAGAATATTATAAACTAAAATTATGTTTTATTCAATAAAATTCACATTATTATAATTTTAATCACACATTCTAAATTATCATTTATTCAATAAAATTTATATTATTATTATAATTTTACCTATTATGATTAAATTTGTTAAACTTCATTATAAGAATAATAATTATATGAATAAGTACTAAATCAAATATATGAATAATTTATGATAAATTTATAATTGGTTATTTGTTTTTTACATAATGAATAAATAATAATAATTAATTAGTAATTTCTTGACAATTTTTTCTATTAGGTTTTACTACTGTACTAATAATCTCACCAATAAGGGTTGTAATTCTATTTTCATTTTTATTGATACTTATATTATTAATTAATTTATAATTTTAATTGATGTAATGAAAGAACATAAATTTAGATATTATATAACCAATATTTATTTCAATACATACCCCACTTCATAATTAATTACGTATTTAATGTTCAAAATTAATATATAAAGGGACACATATATCAACTCTTTAACCTCGTATATGGAGTTTACTGAACTTCACTGGTAGTGGATTGTAAAATAAATCGAATAATAAAGATATTCCTAGACCCGAAAAACCCAAAACTCGAATGATCTAGAACCCGAGTGACCTGAGGTCAAAACCCGAACCTGCCAGAGCCTAGACCCGAATGACCTGAAGCCAGATGAGCCGAAATCCAAATCATCTGAAAAAATTACGTAACTCATTTGACCTAGACACAGATGACCCGGAATTCGTCCAACCTGCCCAATTGACTCCTTTAACTTTATATAAGTCAAAGGAAATAATTGCATGTTACTCTTCTTTTTATTTTTAAAAACTTTAAATTCTTGTTATACACTTTAATACATTAAACTACAAATACACACTCCAAAAATAGAAAAAGGTCAATCACAATAATTAAAGTTTAAATAAATTTTTAAACATAATTACCTAAACAAATATGAATAATTAATGATTAGACAACTTATTTTAACTTTTAAACTTGATAATAAACTTTTATTAGTTTACATTATAGTTGAAATGGGTCCAGAACTACTTTCTCCAATATTTTAAAATTAAAATGGTAAAAGTAAAAAAAAATATATCAAATATTAAATTTAATTAAATAAAAATAAAGTTTTTAGTATAATAACTGTAAATGTTTATTTCTATAAAAACTGTAAAAGTTAAATAATGTCATTTAAGAAATATATTTTAAAAATTCTAATATATCTAAGTTTTTTTAATTAAATTAGTAAAATGGTAAAAATGAAATAGGTATAAAGATATTAGATTTTATACAATAGAAATAGAGTTTTTAGTTGAGTAAAATTATAAAAATATATTAAAAAATTCTACTATATAAGTTTTTTTTAATTAAAATAGTAAAATGGTAAAAATAAAATAGTTATAAGGATATTAGATTTAATTAAATAAAAACAGAGTTTTTAGTTGAGTAAAACTATAAAAGTTTAAACAATGACGTTTAAGAAATATATTCGAAAAATAAGGGTATAATGGGCGATTCAAAAGTTTTACAAGAGTATGTACTTTTTAATATAGTATAGATAATGACATATTTATACTAGAATACCCCTAATGCCCCCAGTAATAAAATATAACTTTTAATACTCCCTCCATTCCATTTTAATTGACGTTTTATAGCAAAACACACATATTAAGACAAAATTAAAATTGACTATAATACCCTTTAATTGTTTTAATCTCACCCAATAGCTTTCATTAAAACAATAATTATCATTAATTGTATTAATCTCAGACTTTAATTGTATTAATCTGATAGGGGTATAGTTGGAAAAATGAAACCCAAATTGCATTGGACTCTTCAAACGTCAGTTATATTGGAACAAAAATTTTACTCTAAAACGTCAATTAAAATGAAATGGAGGGAGTATAATTTTAAATCTATTAAATAATCAAATACTAAAATTAAATTACTAAACCCTTGTTTAATTTCAACGTAACCTTCCATAAATCAAACTCTTCACGGTCCACGAACTGATTCCATTAATCATCAAAATCTTCGATGCACTTGTTATTGTGTTACCAAGTCATGCAAGATCTTCTTTATGCAGTCCAATTGAATCTTCATCTTCACACAACCAATTGCTCCATGTTTAAACTTGCCAAACAACTTCTTCATGTGCTTTTTGACTGCATATAAAGTTGGGAAACAAACTTTAAGAGGGTTGGGACTTTAAAAATAACATTTCCACTCCACTCAAGAATTAGTATCCATTGATCCTTGTCATAGAGAGTAATTGACATCACATCTAGTTGTAGACAAATTAACTCAAGAACAATTTTTATTGGAGCCTCTAAATCATGGTTTTTGAAACCGGATCGACACTAGAATCGGTGATGGTTCCGGTCGACGGTTTGATCGGGCCGATCGGTTCAACCGCCGATCCGGTCTGATAAGGCATTTTATGGAAATTGTTGGCATTTTACCTTTTAAATATTATATAAGGTATATACATATCACATAAAAGCATTTGGTGCAGTGGCTTAAGCGTGTTTTTTGCTACCCACAAGGTTGTGGGTTCAAAACTCACCACCTTCAAAAAATTTTCCAAATTTTCTCAACTATCAAACCGGTTCTATCCGGTCTAATCACCGATCCAACCGGTTTTTGCCCGGTTGTTGACCATGTTGACTAACCACGGTTCCCACACCTTTAAGGACCGGATATGCCAGCGGTTCCCGATTAAACCGATCCGACCGACCGATCCGGTCCGGTTTTGAAAACAATGCTCTAAACTACAAATACAATCTTTTGAACTCTAATCGGGTTCCACCATTTTTTAGGTAAATTCACAAGTCTCATACACAATCATTCAACTATTGTTTAAGGCACCTAACCTTGGAGTCTCATCTAAAATGCTACACATAATAGTATACTAGTAACCGGACACACGTGTATGCGTATGCAAAGCTAAAATCAATTAAGAATTTGATTATTAATTCTTAAAAAAAAACTTGATTATTGATAAAATGAAAAATTATATAAAAGAGAATGTTAGATTAATTTTTTTTTGGAGAATTTTGGGTTTGTACGCCTTAATTAACTTTTGCACTGCTTTTCTTCATCATTCCAGCTCAAAGTAAAACAAAACTCATATCAGCATCCAGGATAGTTTTCACATAGCGGTGCAATTCTATAATTACCCAATATATCATAACAAAGGATTATGCAAAGTTTATCATTTATAAATGGGGATTTTATGGTGAATAATCTTATATATTTTTTAATTATCATTGGTTAAGTTGTTCAATTAAGAAATTGCAGTTGATATGCTACCTATGCACCCATTTTCAAGAATTTTATTGTGCAATTGAATATATTGGCTTCCCGGATTAATTTGGATAGTTATAGAGTTTCTTATTTGGTGATTAATATGAAAGTTTTTTTTTTTCTATCAATATATATATATATATATATATATATATATATATATATACCTGTCAAATCTCCAACAATAATTCTAATGGAGTCGAATTTTTTCAAGTTTGTAAGGCATTGAAGCTAGAATTAAGCATCGCCTATTTCATTAACTTGAATAAATCAGAATCTCTCTCATCATGAGAGCGCCTTTTCTCTCTCCTGAGAGTCTCCCTGAGTTTTTCTCCTGCGTCTTTTCCTTTTCTTGCTTGTTTTCTTGATTTTCTTCCTGTTTCCTGAGTCTTTTTGCGTCCTCTTTTTTCTTTTTCTTTTCTTGCTTCTCCCTTGTTTCTCCTCTGCGTCTCCCTCTGGTTTTCTTTCTTTAGGATAGGAGTGGATCTTAGGGTTAGTTTGAGTCCTTTAAGCTTTTGTGTGTCTGCGTTTCTTTGTTCTCTTAGTGCCCTAGGTTTTAGGATCGAAGGCACCTGGTTACAGGACTGTAGAACGGTACTGCGTTTTCACTTTCCCTTTTCCAGTTTTGTTTCCTTTGATTCTCCTGGGGGTTTGGTGGCCATGGAGATCAGTTTGGTTTCGGAAGGTGCTGCGGTGAAGGAAGCTACCAAGTTTCTTCTTATTGGTAAAATTCACTCTGATAAACCGATCAACCGCAAGGGGGCTATGGGAGTCCTCCGAAGTATTTGGGGTCTGAAAGAGGGCCCTGTTATTACTGAGCTTGGTATGCAAATCTATGGTCTGGCTTTCAAATCGGAGGATCTGATGCTTCAGGCAATGATTGACAGCCCTTGGTCTGTTATGGGTTTCTGTTTAATCTTAAAGCGCTGGGAGGTGGAGAAATCTATCTCGGAGATCTCATTCGATAAAGTTCAGTATTGGGTTCAAATACATGATCTCCCTCTGGAGATGCAGACTCTTGCCAATCTTAAGAAAATTGGTGATTCAATTGGTAGGGTTATCATGTTGGAAAAACCCGATTGGAGTCAAGGAACTGGTAGATGCTATATGCGTACCAGATTGGAGCTTGATGTCAACAAATCACTCATTCCTGGGTTCTGGGTTCCTCGCCAAGATAAGGGGAAATTATGGGTACGGCTAAAATATGAAAAATTAGGGGATTTCTGCTTTAATTGTGGCAAAATTGGCCATATGGGTAAAAATTGTGATGTTGTGCTCTCTGATAATAATAGAGAAAATGCTTTTGGTCCCTGGATGAAGGCGGCGCCGGTGAGAACAGTGCTGGAAGAGCGTCTGATTACAGTTGATGAGTCGGGAACCTTTGAGCTGCCTTGGGATGGGCCTGTTAATGAGAATGCTAGAATACTTATTAGAAAGCGATTGGAATCTTGTAACGGTGGTGTTGCCGAGCTAGATGAAGATGAACTGCGTGATCTTGGCTTGTTGGCTAAAGATGCTACTGAGGCGGCGCGTGAGGAAAGCTTGAGTAAGCATTCTGTTGAGCATGTGGAAGGATCTGAGTATAGCTGTAAAGCGCGTGACAAATTAGTTGGCCATGGTTGTGGAGCGCGTGAGTCTGGGCGCGTTGATGAGGAAGGTGACTCTTTAGGGGTCAGGAATGTTGGAGAAAGTGCAAGTGGGAAAGTCGTCTCTGCGGATCTGGGTAAGCGAATAGAGGATTGCCATGTGGACTTTCTGGTACCATCCAGTGGTAAAGGTGACGTTCTGGGTGCTAGCAGTTTGGGGACTTTAGCAGAATCAGCTGATTTGGCGCAGATAGGATCGAGTATCTCGGGTTTCCCTGCTGAAAGGTGTGCTCCTGATCTAACCATTTTAGAACCTTCCCCCTGTGATCCTTTTATTTTTAAAAGTAACCATGTTGACCTCACTTTTTCCAAACCTAAGCCCTCTACCCAACCCAAGTTTAGTCCTACTATATTGGCCCAAACCAAATCAAAAAAGCCCACTCTTACTTCCAAAATATATGCTCCCCTTGTTTCAAATAAACCTAACTGTCAAGTGCATAAATCATCCTCTCTAAAGAACCCTCTCTCTGACATCTCTAATACCATTAAAACTCCTAAGTCTCCAATACATTATGCTGCTCCCATTAACCCTCTCTCTGATTTTAACCCTAAATCATCCTCTCTAAAGAACCCTCTCTCTGATATTAACCCTCCCCTTAAACCAGTTATCCATACTAGCTCTGGAGAAAATACATTTGGTGGCCATGGTGGTGATGCAAAATTAGGATATAATGTGAGTAATTTGGCTATTGAAGATGATAGTGTGGTTTACCAGCAAGCCCTTATTAGTACTAGTAATGATCCTGTAGCATCTGTGATGAATGCTTCTGGTAATCCTGCCTTACATCAAGTTGAAATTGGTCTGTCCAGTTTCTTTAGGAATCTAAATCTGAAAAGAAGATTTGAAGATGTTTTGATGCAGAATGAGCTCTCTAGTAAAAGGATCTGGATCGAAAGTGACAGTGGTTTCTCTGTTAAGTATATCACTAATGAAAGTAGCATGTCTCTAGATATGGAAGATATGCAGAACTCTGATGATCAGCGGGATGATAAGGCTAATAGAGTTATGGTGAGAAGAAGATTGCGGAATAAAACTAGAATCAATGATGATGGCAGACTTAAGGAAGTACAAGTTAGTGCTGATGTCGCCTATCTTATGGCAATGCAAGCATCTTCGATGAACTCTGAGGGTTTTGGTGGCTGTCCTACAACAGCCACCCAAAACATATGAGGCTGATTTCATGGAACTGTCAAGGTGCGGGACCAGCCTTGACGGTTCAAGCTCTTAAAGAGCTCAACAAGAAAAATGGTCCCCAGATTCTCTTTATCATGGAATCCAAGAACAAGAGAAGGTATATGGAGAATCTGAAAAGGAAGTTGAAATTTAGACATGGGTTTTATGTTGATCCGGAAGGTCTTAGTGGTGGTTTGGCCCTATGGTGGAATGATGATGTGTCTGTAAGTATTTTAAGAAGTTGTAAGAACTTAATCGACTCTACAGTAACTGATATGAGCAGTGGTGTTACCTGTCGAATTTTTTGGGTGTATGGTCCCCCTGAGGCTGAAAATAGATCCAAGTTTTGGCAGCTAGTGCAGAGACGAATGGGAGAGCAGAATGTCCCTTGGATGTGTGTTGGAGATTTCAATGATATATTATATCTCCATGAAAAGGAAGGGGGTAATACAAAGGAGTACTGGAAGATTAGAAACTTTAGGAATATGGTTGATGGTTGTAATTTGATTGACTTACCTTTCCAAGGCCAAAAGTTTACATGGATTGGTAAGAGAGATGATTTGGTCATCAAAGAAAGATTGGACAGAGTTTTAGTCAACACCTGCTGGATTGAGCTGTTCCCGAATACACAAGTTTTCAACAATCCCATTATTGGCTCTGACCATTCCCCAGTTTTAGTGGACTCTTGCTACTGTGACCAAAAAGCCCCTCGTTCTTTCAAATTTGAGATCATGTGGTCTGAGAATGAGCATTGTGAGCAGGTAGTGCGTGATGGCTGGTCTAATCAGTTCCATGGTTCTAAGCTCTACATTTTGGTGCAAAAGCAGAAAAGTTGTAGGAGGGCTCTTTTAGAGTGGTGTAAAAAGGCCTTCCCCAATAATAAGGAGGCCATTGAAAGTATAAAAAAGAAAATTGTTGTTATTCAAGACAAGGAGTGTACTGTGGAAAGCTGTAAAGAAGTGGAAGATCTTGTTGTGCAACTTAAAGAGTTTTGGAACAGAGAAGAACAATACTGGTACCAGCGCTCGAGAATCAAGTGGCTTAAAGATGGCGATGCCAACACTAAATTCTTCCATCAGACAACCATCCAAAGGAGGCAAATTAATAAAGTTCTAAGGCTTAAAGCAGAGAATGGGGAGTGGTATGAAGATGAAAAGAGGGTTGTTGAGAAGTTTGAGCTTTTTTATTCTGACCTCTTCACCTCCAGCAATACAAAGAACTGGGATCAGGTGTTGATGCATGTCCCTAAGGTTGTCACTAATCAGATGAATGATGATCTTATCAGAGATGTCACTGAGGAGGAAATCAGGATTGCAGTTTTTCAACTTGGGGCAACTAAGGCCCCTGGCCCTGATGGGTATAATGGTATTTTTTATCAAAAATACTGGGATATTGTGAAGGAGGCAGTGTGCGCAGCAGTGAAGAGTTTTTTTTCCTCTGGCCATATGTTAAGAGAAATAAACAACACCAACATTATCCTTATACCTAAAGTCAAAAATCCAGAATCTGTTACCCAATTCAGACCCATTAGCCTTTGCAACTTTGTTTACAAAACTATCTCAAAAGTTTTAACCAACAGACTTAAACCTCTCATGGATTCTATCATCACACAAGAACAAGGGGCTTTTGTTGGTGATAGGCAAATCCAAGACAACATTCTTATCGCCTCTGAAGCTTTCCACTTTCTAAAGCTTAAGAAGAAGGGTAAGAATTATGATATGGGGCTGAAGTTGGATATGAATAAGGCCTACGATAGAGTGGAGTGGGGATTCTTGGAAGCAACTCTGGAAAAGCTTGGCTTTTGTCAAAAATGGATTAAGTGGATTATGGAGTGTCTTTCTACGGTCTCCTATACACTTGTAATCAATGGTAAGCCTTCTGGTAGTATAATTCCTAGTCGTGGTCTTAGGCAAGGGGACCCTATTTCCCCATATCTTTTTCTTTTTGTTGTTGATGTGTTGTCTAAAATGGTCCACTCAGCTGTGTCTGTCGGTGTCCTTCATGGTATCTATTTGACCAGGAATTGTCCTCCACTTACCCATTTGCTATTCGCAGATGATTCTCTTTTTTTCCTTGCAGCTACTAAGGAAAATTATGATGGTATGGCCTGGATCCTCAAGGTATACTGTGAAGCATCAGGACAATTGGTGAACTTACAGAAATCAAGTATAATTTTCAGCAACAATACTCCTATTGAGGTACGGGATCAAGTGGAAAACTCCTTGCAGATTGCTGGTGCTGCCAACCCTGGTACATATCTAGGAGTTCCTAATTTTTGGGGGAAGACTAAATGTCAGGCCATGAAGTTTATCCAGGAAAGGATTCGAGACAAAATGCAAGGCTGGAGGCAGTGCCTTTTATCCCAAGGAGGTAAAGAGGTTCTCATCAAATCTGTAGCAAGTGCTCTGCCCACTTATATTATGTCTGTCTTTAAACTTCCCAAGAAAATATGTGGAGAAATAAATTCCGATATGGCTAGCTTTTGGTGGGGTCAAAGTGAAGAGAGTGGGAAAATACATTGGCTCAGCTGGGAAAAACTTACAAATGGCAAAGAGAAAGGGGGAATTGGTTTTAGAAATTTAGAAGATTTTAACAAAGCTCTCTTGGCCAAACAAGGATGGCGGATTTTAACCCAGCCTAATGCTTTTTGGGTTAAAATCCTTAAGGCTATCTACTTTAGAGATTGTGATTTCATGGAAGCCAGAAAAGGCCCGAGAGCATCATGGTCGTGGGATAGCATCCTAGAAGGTCGGATAGTACTACAAGAGCATATGCGATGGCAAATTATCAGTGGTAACAATGTTGATATTTGGAAGGACAGATGGGTCCCCGATCATGATATTCTGATACAAAATGGTGAGCCTATCAGTGATACCCTACCACAGAAAGTAGAAGAGATCATGGACAAGGAAGTAGGTGCTTGGAAACTTGAGGCTATTAGAAATAAGGTGGAGCCTAGTGTTATTAGAAGTATTGAGAGGATTCCCATTTGTCAAAACCCAGAGCAGGATCGTGCAGTTTGGCCTTACAACAAGGATGGAACCTACTCAGTTAAATCTGGTTACTATGCCATTAAAAACCAAGTTCCAAGAAATTCTTCTATTTCCTCATCCTCTCATCAGGTTAGTAGCAAAACCTGGAAACTTATTTGGTCTTTACCTGTACCTAACAAGATCAGAAATTTCCTATGGAGAGCCTGCTCAAATAGTTTAGCTACTTTCCTTAATTTATGGAAAAGAAAGTGTTGTACTTCCCCTGTTTGCCCTCTTTGCTTAAAAAAAGAAGAGTCTACTGAGCATTTGTTATTGGAATGTGATTGGGTACAATGTGTGTGGTTTGGTTCTTGCCTTAACTACCAAATTGATAGAAATGCCATTACTACTTTTGATACTTGGTTACATGAAGTCCTTACTATGAAAGGTATTAGAGATTCTGTTAAGATTGAACTGCAGACTAGAATTGCTTTTATTTGCTGGCATATTTGGAAGGCTAGATGTGCTGCCTGTTTTGAAAAGAAAGATCTCTGTGTGAAACAAGTTATCTTTGTGGCAGAAAAAACAGCCCTTGAGTTTCAGGAAGCTAAAATGTATAAAGCAGTTTTTAGTAAGGCAACAAGGAAAGAGAATGAGTTGGTAGCCTGGGAGAAACCAGTATCTGGCCAGCTAAAATTCAATTGTGATGGGGCCTTTGATGAGATCACTAGTGATGCAGCTATTGGGATTATTGTTAGAGACTGCAGTGGTACGATTATAGATGGGAGTGCTAAGTCCATCTCTGTATCTTCAAGTGTGGAAGCAGAAGCCATAGCCATCAAGGAAGCTCTTAGCCTTGCTCGTGATCGCAATCTAGATAACTTCACCATTGAGACAGATTCGGCAGTTGTCCAACAAAGTATCATAGGTCACCCTAAAGAAAGAGTACGAGACTGGAGAATTCTTCCCATTATTAAAGATATTAATACAGAATTGAAGAATTTCCAAGCGGTGGAACTGTCCTGGATTAACAGAAAAGCTAATTGTGCAGCTAATTGGGTTGCAACTTCTATGAGGAAAGGGATGTGCCCTCTTGATTGGGTTTCTCAACCCCCATCCCAGCTCCTCCATATCTGCGACAAGGATGGCGTTCCTGCCCCTCCCTAGTTATCTTCTTTTCTGTTAAAGAGCTCCTGAGTTTCTGTTTTCTCTCTTTTAGCTCTTTGACAATCTGTATTGACCTTTATTTCGTTTCTATAATATGATTGCTTGTTTCGGCCAAAAAAAAAAGCATCGCCTATTTCGGGAAGAATTGATATTAATATGAAATTAAACAACTTGAATTAAACATGTGATGATTTTGAATTAACTCTTATACCAATTATTACAATCCCCATGACTAATGCTAAAGTATTGCTATCCCTAGTTTCATCCCCATGATATTAACGTGATCTAGAGCAAGATATAAGCCAAGTGCCGTTGTCAATCATCACCGATATCGTAGCAGCAATAAAAAGATCCAGCACCACCGCCATTCTCACAATATTAAATCTCCTACACCACCCAAATTATCTTATTATTATTAAATGAAAGGAATTAATTTGTTAAGCTAAAGAATGTGTGTAGGTAAAGGAAGACATAGTGATGGGTGTCGTTTACCATCAAAAATTAATTACTAAACCTTCCTATAGATAGGGCAAGTCTAGGTCGATCCTCAGGGAGTTGTTCACTAACTACTTTCTAACAACAAAATAAATCAGGGGAGTTTTGATCAATTGGAAATAAACTATGAGCTAAAATTAAAATAATTAAACTAAAGTGCAAATAATTCAAATAAGAGAAAGAGTAATTATGAGAAAACTTCCAATCCCAAGCTTGACTAATTAGGTTGACCTGATCATCGAAACAAAGAAGTTAGTATATTCATCAAAATAGAAGGCGTAGATTGACAACAAACGCTAATCAATCTCATAAATTCACCACAATACTAATTAAAGCAAACGCTATTAACTAGCCTAATTGAGATCCTAACCCTATGGCAAACGCTCAAAGAATTCAAGGTTCAACAGCATTAAGTAAAGTGAATTTTAGTCTTCACGAATAATACTCCCCAAACGGGCAAGCATTCAATTCGCATCTATAATTCCCTAGTGATTCACAGTTACCCTTCAATAACTCCCAACCATCTAGTTACTACTTTGTGAAACCTAACCAAACAGTATAGAATTTCATCTAGTAATAGACTTATAATCCTAATTAATAAGTTGATCTCCCAAATTAACAAGAATTATAAATACATAAAATTAAATCTAGAATTATAGAATACTAAGAGGAATAATCAATTTAAGAACAAAAATTCTCACAAGTCAACCCATTAGTTTAAGCAAGGAATTGAAAACAAGAAAATTAGCTACTCATGTTATTGGAAACAAAAACACAATTAATAATTGAATTCATGAAATCCAAAAACATAGAGTAAAGAAAAGAACCACTTTGTAGATCTTGAACACAAGTAGAAGAAACCCACAAGAAATTCTCCCCAAGAAGAAAGAGAAAATAGAAGAAGAGAAGATATATTTAAAATACAAGAGTCTCCCTTTATATAGAGCTCCAAAAACCTAAAAATCTTTAAAATCCTAAAAAGATTAGGAAAATAACTAAGCTAGGCCCTAGATTAAGTTTAAGAGTTGTGGGATCATGAGATCTTGGAGATAAAGCCCACTTAAAGTAGGAAAACTAATTTTAAAATCGCAACCTCCGCAACTCACCCGTCCCCGGGTAAAGGGTACCCGGGGCCGGGTGTCTTCAGGTCTCAAGAAAGGATTTTGACGCGTTCTTGAGGGTTCCCGGGGCCGGGTAGGGGGGTACCCGGAGCCGGGTAGCCTCAGAACTTGATTTTCGAGCTTTTTTCTCTTTTTCGCTTCACAAACGCGTCTAACTTCTGAGAGCAAACTTCAAGACCCGATCTTCGGATTATTTCTCCAATTTCTTCACAAAACCGCTTGATTTGTCTAATTCCATAATCATTATCTCCAAAAGTATCTATAAGACAAAAACAAAGCAATTAAGTACTAATTGAAAGGATAGGCACTTGAAAATCATCAAATTAAGCTTAAAGAATTAAGGTAAATAAGTGTCTATCAAATTCTCCCACACTTAAACCTTGCTAGTCCCTTAGCAAGTTAACTAGATAAAACACTAAAAACTAAAACTAAAACAAGTATTGATTCCACTTTCGTAGGTGTACGGCGGCACTTAGCACGTGACGCAAGCCTTTAAACCTTTAATCGAAGACAATAAAGGAGGAGTTATAGTCTCCTGAG
>AWUE01018601.1:0-72717 GCA_001974825.2 Corchorus olitorius | reverse complement strand
GGAGCCGGGTAGCCTCAGAACTTGATTTTCGAGCTTTTTTCTCTTTTTCGCTTCACAAACGCGTCTAACTTCTGAGAGCAAACTTCAAGACCCGATCTTCGGATTATTTCTCCAATTTCTTCACAAAACCGCTTGATTTGTCTAATTCCATAATCATTATCTCCAAAAGTATCTATAAGACAAAAACAAAGCAATTAAGTAGTGCATACTCAACCAAAATTTGTATTTCCATCCTATTATTGAGACAAAACAAAAACCACCAAAGTTATGAAATAAGCTCATGGGTGAAAACAAGTCTTAAAATTTTTTTTAGATGGGGCTACTAGCCCATAACATTCTCCACTAGTGCCTTGAAAATTTAATTTTTGGGGCTACTAGCCCATAACTGCTTGGCACTTTTTGAACTTGTTTGCACGCTTCTGTTTTTGGTGCCTTTTTTTTTTTAGAGAGACAATACTTCCTCATTTCTATACCATGCCTCTTATCCTCTTTTTCTTACCTTATTACTCCATTTTTCAGAGTGACAACTATGGTAAGATCAGAAGTATCTCTTTTCCTCTATATAACTCAAAATACATCCCCCCACACTACTCTTGTGAATCACTTTAAAGCTCAAAGGGGGCTTTGTTGTTTATTTTGACTCATATAGAATGGAATACAATTTTAGGGAATAAAATCACTTGAAAATCCATTTTTCATACTAAAAATCACTTATCACTTGCTAAATTTTGAAAGAGAAAAGTCTTTACTTAGAATCTTTTGGAAAAAGTTTCTCATTATTCGTCAATCTCATCGACAAACTCAAACTAACTATTGAAAACATTATAAAAGCTTTTCATTCATGCAAATACTAATCCAAAACAGTTCGAAAAATATTCTCCATGTCTTGACTCTAGGATCTAAAACTAAAAGATTACCCCCCCCCCCCCCCCACACTTAAGTTAAACATTGTCCTCAATGTGTGCTAAAAATGAATGCACAAACCACAACAAAAAGATGAAAAGCACAAATTGAAACAAAATGTAAATATGGGAGTAAAACAGTCATGCAACATAATCAAAATTAATGGAACAAAAGTTGACTAAAACAACATCCTTAATCAACTAGAGCTCACTCAATCATCTAAATCAGAGTCGCATATATTAATCGACTAAGCAAACAAAAGTAATCTCTAGATCCTGTACACTACATGAAATACAAAGTAAAAGCTAAAATCAAAAACTAAGAAAAGGAAACTAAATGGTAAGAACACTCCCCTGTTATCACGATGATGCCTTGAAGCGGAGCAACATTCAGTCAACGAAATCCTTAAAAGCGCTACAAGGAACAAAGAGATAGAAACTAGGAGAGTGATAATAAATGCAGACACATGGTTAATAACAGGAAAAACAAATAAACTGAAAGTAAGAGAAAATAAAGGAAAAGGAAAAGTAAACTCATGGGGGTGGAGGTTGTAGTCCAAGGTGTTGCAAAATCTGAAGAAAGTATCCCCGCATCTCCGCTTGACCAGCTAATAAGTTAGCTTGAGTGGCCTCAATGTTGTCCAAACGAGAAGCCAGATCAGAAGGAAGAGGTGCGGATGAAGATGGGCCAGCTTCATCACTAGGTGGCAGTCGTGGAGGTGCAGAAGCCTTCACTTTAGGAGATTCCGAAAATAAAGCCCTATGCTCATTTTCCCAAAGGCCAGATCGAAGTTTTGTAAAGCCGAATGCCTTCATCTTCTGATCATCAATTGTAGTCTTCACCTGAACTGGGGTGACATTGTCAAAATCTACCATATGATGGTGTCGCAACACCTCACTGATAAGACATGGAAAGACAGGAGACCTATTGAAGTAGGCTGCAGCATGGATTTCATGAATAATTTGTCGGGCTAGATTAAGGCCCAGAAGAGGTAGAGGTTGAAGCTGCATCATATGAAGTGTGAAGATATCTGTCAATCGAAGCTCATTGGTGCTGTTGGCGGGAAACACATTCTGTCGGAAAATGTAAGCAAGGAGTCGGTGTCCAATCGCACTATGCTTAGCATAAACTGTCCATTGGTTTTTTCGGCTCCATGACCAAGCTACATCAAGCTTCTTAACAGCTTCATACTTATCCCAAGCAGGAAGAGCAAGACAAAGTGTGTCTCCGTGACCATCAGGTTGAAATTGAACTTTATCTCCAACACCCTTTAGTCCGAACCAATTGTTGAGCTTCCTTTCTGTAATCTCAATTGCTACCCCAGCAACAGTAGAGTGTAAAGAGACAAAAATATCTTTCTCTCTTTCCTCTAAGTTTGCATAGAATTCCCTTACAAGGTCGGGGAAATAATCATTCGGTAGCCCAAGAATATGAGTCCATCCGAGAATATCGAAAGAAGCAGTGACTCCGTATAAGTTGTCCAATTCTTCTGCAACATGCGTTTCTTCTGCAAACATCTTCCCCAATTGGTCCTTATACCATTTGTAGTTTTCATTACTAGTGAACCGTGGATCCGGAGAGCGAACTGGCTCAATAGGAGCTACAGCTTCCTCTCGGGATCTCCTTCGAGATGTCATGGCTGCGAAAAAGTTAGGAAACAAAAGAATAACAATAATTGCAACAAACAATCCTAACTCCCAATTCTAGCAGCAAACAGAACCACAAACGAAAAAAAAAAATCCAATCCTCAAAACTACTTTCAAATTGCAATCAACCGTAAGCAATTTCAACTTCCCAAAATAGTGAATTGAAAGCAATTTAAAGCAGAGAAACAAACTCAAGTTTTCAATGGTAGCAAGAACAAAGTGACAACAGCCCAAAAATTATAACTCAATGAAGCCTTTGTCAACAGAGCAAAAACATCCCAAGAAGCAATTTAGCAAGTAAACAATTAACTTGTAGCAAGCAATTTTTCCAGGCAAAGTATACAGAGAAGCAAATCCAAATCTCAATTGCTGTGAAAATAGCCCAAAAAGACAACCCAAGAAAGAAGCTAAGTAGCAATTATACCCAATGCAAGCAACCGAAAACCAAATCTCATCCAAAGAAATTCCAATTCTCTAAGGAATAATCAGTGAAAATTTAGTCAAAAGAAATATTAAAGAGAATTGAAAGGCTTGGGTATAACCCAAGGAGTTGTTATCGTCGATGGAGGTCCGATTGAGCAAGGATGAAAGAGCAAGGACACCCGGCCTGTCACGGTGGCTGCGTCGAGCGGCGATGGGTCTGACGAGGGATGTGGATGGAAGGGAGGTATGGATCTGACGGAAAGGGACCGGGAGAGGAAGAAGAGAAGAGAGAAAAGAAAAGAAAAGAAAAGAGAGAGAGAGAGAGTCGTGGGTTGGAGAGAAAGAGAGAGAAGCAACGCCGGTCGGTGAAAGATCCGGCGTTGAGATGCAGAGCCGTCGGGTTAGAGAGAGAGGGAGGGTGGGGGTGCTGCGTTGGGTGGAGGGAGGGGAAAACGGGGAAGGGAGAGAGAAAAAAAAGAAAATAGAAGAAAGGAAAGAGAGAGAAAAGAAAAGAGAGAGAGATAAGGGGGAAAGGAAAAGAAGGAAAAAAAATTTGGGTAGGAAGAGGGAGCAACGCCGCGAAGAAGAGGGAAGAGGGGAGAAAGAAAAAGAAAAGAAGGGGAAAAGAAGTTAGGCTGCGTTTTTTTTTTTTTTTGAAAACAAACACAGAAATTTTAAAAGAAAGCTGACGCAGCCTGCCCCCGGGTAGGGGGTACCCGAGGCTGGGTAGCCTCAGGCTCTCAGCCCTTAAATTTTTTTTTTTTTGAAACAAACGAAAATTAAGGAGAAGGCTGAGGCTGCCCGCTCCCGGGTAGGGGTACTCGGGGCTGGGTAACCTCAGACACTCAACCTTTTTTAAAAAAAAAAAAACTACAATCCTTAGTTCTTCCTGAGGCTGCCCGCCCCCGGGTAGGGGTACCCGGGGCTGGGTAACCTCAGAATTTGCTTCCCTATGCTTTCTGACTTTGCGAAATTTGCCAAATGTTTTCCACCATGAGTTGAATTTCCAATTTGCAAAAGAAAAACAAAAACAATAAAAACAAATATAGACAATAATTGTTAAAGAGATAAGAGTGAAACAATAAAACAAAAACAAATAAATAAATAAAGAAGTTAGAGATTGGGTTGCCTCCCAACTAGCGCTTTTGTTTTACGTCGTTAGCTCGACATTACCACAAGTGATCAAGGATTTGGTGGGTAAATGGGATCATCGAGTTCTTGGAAAACATCGATGCAAGCTTTAAGTCCCTCATAAAATGGTTTCAATCGGTGCCCGTTGACCTTGAGAATGTGAAATGTCTGTAGGTTTTTAATTTCAACCGCTCCATGGGGGTAAACTTTCACTACTTCATAAGGTCCATCCCACCGAGATCGGAGTTTTCCTGGAAAAAGTTTAAGACGTGAGTAAAATAGCAAAACTTTTTGACCTATAAAAAATGACTTCCTATTGATCATTTTGTCATGCCACTTCTTTGTCTTGTCTTTATAAATGGCTGCATTCTCAAAGGCATCATTCCGAATTTCTTCCAACTCTTGTAATTGGAGCTTTCGATGTAGACAGGCCTCATCAATGTCCATATTGCACTGCTTCACGGCCCACCAAGCTTTATGTTCCAGCTCTACTGGTAGATGACAAGCCTTACCATAGATCAACCGATATGGGGACATTCCCAATGGAGTTTTGTAGGCAGTGCGGTATGCCCAAAGTGCATCAAGAAGTCTTGAACTCCAATCTTTTCTATTCGGGTTCATTGTGTTTTCCAAAATCAACTTAATTTCCCGATTAGAAACTTCTGCTTGACCACTTGTTTGGGGGTGATAAGCAGTGGAAACTTTATGAGTCACCCCATATTTCTTGACAAGAGATTGTATGACACTATTGCAATGTGTGCCCTTGTCACTGATTAAAGCCTTAGGGATGCCAAACCTGTTAAAGATGTTAATCTTGACAAATTCTGCAACCACTTTAGCATCGTCAGTTTTGGTGGTTATTGCTTCCACCCATTTAGACACATAATCACATGCTAGCAAGATATAGAAATTACCAGAAGAATTAGGGAAAGGACCCATAAAATCAATACCCCAAACATCAAAAATTTCAACAATAATTATGGGATGCAAAGGCATTTGATCTCTATGAGACAAATTTCCTACTCTCTGGCATCTATCACATGTTTTACAAATCTTATATGCATCTTTAAAAATGGATGGCCAGTAAAATCCACATTCAAGCACTTTTCGAGCAGTTCGCTTAGGTCCAAAGTGACCACCACATGCATAAGAGTGACAAAAATCTAGAATGGATGCTTGTTCATGTTGTGGAATGCATCTTCTAACTATTTGATCTGAACAAAATGCCACAAATAAGGTTCATCCCACACAAAATTCTTAGCATCACATTTCAATTTAGCTTTTTGGTGCCTACTCAAATCACTAGGTAATTGCCCAGAAACTAAATAATTCACAATATCTGCATACCAAGGTAATTCAGAATTAAGCATCAAAAGACTTTCATGAGGAAAGAAGTCACCTAATGGAGTGGCATCCTCTTCAGTATTTAAGCGACTGAGATGATCGGCAACCAAGTTTTCGGCACCTTTCTTGTCCTTGATTTCAATGTGGAATTCTTGCAACAATAGAATCCAACGAATCAAGCGAGGTTTAGATTCCTTCTTCGACAATAAATACCTAAGAGCTGCATGGTCAGAGAAAACAATAACTTTAGCACCAAGTAAATAGGAACGGAATTTTTCTAAAGCAAAAACAAAAGACAAAAGCTCCTTTTCTGTTGTTGTGTAATTTCTCTGAGCGGAGTTTAAGGTACGAGAAGCATAATAGATAACATGAACAAGCTTGTCAACTCGTTGCCCTAAAACAGTTCCAACGACATTGTCGTTGGCATCACACATAAGCTCGAAAGGTAAGTCCCATATAGGTGGTTGTACAATAGGTGCAGATGTTAATGCAAGTTTCAAAGCATCAAATGCTTCTTTACATGCATTGTCAAAGTGGAACTCCAAATCTTTTTGAAGTAGGTAGCATAAGGGTGCGGCAATCTTGGAAAAATCTTTTATAAATCTGCGATAAAAACCTGCATGTCCAAGAAAAGAGCGCAATTCCCTCACGGTAGAGGGGTAAGGTAGATTCTGAACAATATCAACTTTAGCTTTATCTACCTCTAAACCTCTACTGGATACAACATGGCCTAAAACTATTCCTTGATCAACCATAAAGTGACATTTAGAAGAGTTTAGAACTAGGTTAGTATCCCTACATCTCTTCAAAATCAAAGCAAGATAATCTAAACAAGTATCAAAAGAGTTACCATAGACTGAGAAGTCGTCCATAAATACCTCAATGATTTGTTCTACATAATCCTGGAAAATGCTCATCATGCACCTTTGGAAGGTAGCGGTGGCATTGCAAAGACCGAACGACATCCTTCGATATGCAAAAGTTCCATATGGACAAGTAAATGTAGTTTTATCTTGGTCCTCAGGAGCAATGGGTACCTGAAAATAGCCACTATAACCATCAAGGAAGCAATAAAACTCATGACCAGCTAACCTTTCCAACATCTGATCCATAAAAGGAAGCGGAAAGTGATCCTTTCGAGTTACTTCATTCAATTTCCTGTAATCAATACAAACTCTCCAGGAATCTTGAACTCGTTTTGCAACAAGCTCATCATCTTGATTTTTCACTACTGTCATACCTGATTTCTTAGGAACACACTGAACTGGGCTTACCCATTTACTATCAGAGATGGAGTAGATGATTCCAGCTTCAAGAAGTTTAACTACCTCATCTTTAACAACCGTCATCATGTTGGGATTTAGTCTCCTTTGGGGTTGCCTAACAGGTTTTGCTTCATCTTCCAAAAGGATTTTGTGCATGCAAATCGAAGGACTAATCCCTTTAATGTCGGCAATGCTCCATCCAATGGCTTCTTTGTATTCCCTAAGAACTCTCAAAAGTTTCTCATCCTGCAAAGAGGTTAGCTTACTAGAGATGATAACAGGTAGAGTATCATTAGAACCAAGAAAAGCATACTTCAAATGATCAGGTAAAGGTTTCAATTCAACCACAGGTGGTTTAATGATTGATGGAAGCAATTTAGAAGAGGGAATGGGTAAATCCAAATATAATAAATCATCTTTCACATTCTTAGGAGGAATAGAATGCAAGTCAGATATTACCTCAGAGAATCTTTTAGGGAGAGACATATCATGATTATCATAAGTCTTACCATTCATCCCATTGTGCAAAACAAGTTCTACCCCATCATCATTATCAAGCAACAAGGTTTGATCCACTAATGTATCCACAACATCAATAGAGAAAATAGCATGCACATCACTAGGATAACGCATAGCTTCAAAGATAACAAACCGGATTACATGGTTGTCAAATTCCATGGTTAAGATTCCCTCATACACATCAATCTTGGTCCTTGCAGTGCGAAGGAATGGTCTCCCGAGAAGTAAAGGAATTGGTCGAAGATCAAGTTCATCCTCTTCCATCTTAAGCACATAGAAATCGGCTAGGAAGACAAGTTCATTAACCTGCACAAGCACATCTTCAACAATCCCTTCGGGATAAACGTTAGACCGATCGGCGAGTTGAATAATCACGTCGGTTTCAATCAAAGGACCAATGTAAAGATTTATGTAAATTGAGTAAGGCATAACATTAATTGAAGCACCTAAATCGCACAAAGCCTTCTCAAACTTCTTACCTCTTATCGTACAAGGGATGGAAAATGAACCTTTGTCCTTACACTTGACTGGCAATTTCCTTTGAAGAATAGCAGAACAATTTTCATTTAAGCTTACCCTTTCATTCTCTTTATGCTTCCTCTTGTTTGTGCAAAGATCTTTCAAGAACTTGGCATAGCGAGGAACTTGCTTGATAGCTTCAATGAGAGGAATGTTGACTTGCACCCTTTTAAAAGTCTCCCAAATCTCATTCTCAAGATCCTCCTTGGTCTTTTTAACTAACCTAGATGGAAAAGGAGGAAGGCAAGCATTAGTCTTGACATTGGAATTAGGAAGTTTAGAGTTTACCTGGCCTTTAGGAGCCATAGATGTGTCTTCTGTTGTTTCTGGTGCTGCCCGCCCCTGTGCGAGTGGTCGCTCGGCCGCGGGTAAGGCATCCTCGATATTCAAGTTTTTGGGGGTGCCCGGGGCCGGGTAGCCTCAGAACCCGAATTTTCTTCCTTGTTGATCACCATTTCAAGCTCTTTCTCCTTTTCTAATTCTCGAAGATCACCAACTTGCTTACCACATTTCAAAGTAATTGCTTTAAGATCAGCTCTTGGATCAATTGTTTGAGATGAGATTTTTCTAGAGAGTTGATTCTCAATTCGACTAACGGCATTAGCAAGTTGTCCCATTTGATTCTTGATGTTTGTGAGCTCCCCATCATGTCTCAACAATGTCTCATTTATTTTCACCTGGCCTTCATTCAATTGCAACTGAGTCTCACCCAACTTCTGCAACATTGCTTCAAAATTTGAGCTCTGTCCTTGATTTCCCGACTGATTTTGAACATTCTGTTGTCCAGGTTGAGGTGGGTAAGGTGGCCTGATGGCATTGTTGGGGTTACCATACCTCAAATTTGGATGTTGCTTATATCCAGGGTTATAAGTGTTGGGATATTGGTCATATTTCCTTTGCTGGGGACCCTGATATCCAACTGCATTGGTTTCTTCTGTTTGGTCATCAGTTAGAGTAGGACAAGCATCAGTAGGGTGGTCAATTGAAACGCATAAACCACATACCGTTTGATTTTTGCCTATGCCCAGTTGATTCTTAACCAAGGAAGTAAGTTGAGAAATTTGTTGCTCCAACCGAGCAGTGTTGATGGTGGCTTCCTTAACCTTATGTACCCTTCTTTCAACAACTCCATACCCATGAGAAGCCCTAGCTTGAGATTCTATCAGCTTCCGAATCTCATCAGTGTTCTTAAGCATCAAATCTCCACCAGCAGAACAATTGAGTAATTTATTTTCTATCACAAAAAGTCCATTGAAGAAAGCATGCAGTAATTGAAGATCTAAGTACATGTGATTAGGGCAACTACCAACCAACCTATTGAACCGATCCCAATATTCGTATAAGCTCTCACCATCCATTTGCTCAATCCCAACAATCTGCTTCTGAATCAGAGATGTTTTCGCAGCAGGGAAGTACCTCTCGAAGAATGTTGCAAGGAGAGCTACCCAAGAATCAATGCTGCCGATTGGTAGGTCATCCAACCAATCCCTTGCTGGTCCTTCAAGTGAGAGGGGAAAAGCACGCATCCTGACTTCATCTTCTGCAACTCCTGCTGGTCCTGTAGAAGAGCAAATCGTTAGAAAGCGCTTAATATGCTTAATGGGATCTTCTCCGGACAATCCATTAAATTTAGGTAATAAATTGATGAATCCTGTTTTTAGCTCAAATGGAGCATGGAGCCTGTTGTATTGAATGCAGAGGGGCATATTGTTCAAATTAGGAGCCATAATCTCCCTCATAGGTCTATTGTCTACCACCCTTGCTGGAGGCGCAGGAGGTGGTAGCTGGCCATTCCGATTCTGATCCTGAGGTGACGAATCTACAACTTGAAGTGCTGGTGGTGGTGGATCTACAACTTGATTGTCCACTCCATTTCCGTCTTCCATCTTGTGTTGATTTTCTTGAATTGCTCTTCTCCTTTGATTGTGTGCAAACCTTTCGATTTCAGGAACTAATTCGTGTTCAGGTTGTAATCCCTCAGTTCTACAGGTCATGCACTACCTGTAAACTAAATAAACAAAATTTAGTAACAACCAAATAGAGAAGAGAAATAAAAGTCTAAAAATAAAAATAATAAACTAAACTAAACTAAACTAAATAAACTAAGAGAAAAGTAGCTAATCTACTTAACTCCCCGGCAAAGGCGCCAAAAATTTGATGGGTGTCGTTTACCACCAAAAATTAATTACTAAATCTTCCTATAGATAGGGTAAGTCTAGGTCGATCCTCAGGGAGTTGTTCACTAACTACTTTCTAACAACAAAATAAATCAAGGGAGTTTTGATCAATTGGAAATAAACTATGAACTAAAATTAAAATAATTAAACTACAGTGCAAATAATTCAAATAAGAGAAAGAGTAATTATGAGAAAACTTCCAATCCCAAGCTTGACTAATTAGGTTGACCTGATCATCGAAACAAAGAAGTTAGTATATTCATCAAAATAGAAGGCGTAGATTGACAACAAACGCTAATCAATCCCATAAATTCACCACAATACTAATTAAAGCAAACGCTATTAACTAGCCTAATTGAGATCCTAACCCTATGGCAAACACTCAAAGAATTCAAGGTTCAACAGCATTAAGTAAAGTGAATTTTAGTCTTCACGAATAATACTCCCCAAACGGGCAAGCATTCAATTCGCATCTATAATTCCCTAGTGATTCACAGTTACCCTTCAATAACTCCCAACCATCTAGTTACTACTTTGTGAAACCTAACCAAACGGTATAGAATTTCATCTAGTAATAGACTTATAATCCTAATTAATAAGTTGATCACCCAAATTAACAAGAATTATTAATACATAAAATTAAATCTAGAATTATAGAATACTAAGAGGAATAATCAATTTAAGAATCTCACAAGTCAACCCATTAGTTTAAGCAAGGAATTGAAAACAAGAAAATTAGCTACTCATGTTATTGGAAACAAAAACACAATTAATAATTGAATTCATGAAATCCAAAAACATAGAGTAAAGAAAAGAACCACTTTGTAGATCTTGAACACAAGTAGAAGAAACCCACAAGAAATTCTCCCCAAGAAGAAAGAGAAAATAGAAGAAGAGAAGATAGATTTAAAATACAAGAGTCTCCCTTTATATAGAGCTCCAAAAACCTAAAAATCTTTAAAATCCTAAAAAGACTAGGATAATAACTAAGCTAGGCCCTAGATTAAGTTTAAGAGTTGTGGGATCATGAGATCTTGGAGATAAAGCCCACTTAAAGTAAGAAAACTAATTTTAAAATCGCAACCTCTGCAACTCACCCGTCCCCGGGTAGGGGGTACCCGGGGCCGGGTAGCCTTAGAACTTGATTTCGAGCTTTTTCCTCTTTTTCGCTTCACAAACGCGTCTAACTTTTGAGAGAAAACTTCAAGACCCGATCTTCGGATTATTTCTCCAATTTCTTCACAAAACCGCTTGATTTGTCTAATTCCATAATCATTATCTCCAAAAGTATCTATAAGACAAAAACAAAGCAATTAAGTACTAATTCAAAGGATAGGCACTTGAAAATCATCAAATTAAGCTTAAAGAATTAAGGTAAATAAGTGTCTATAACAGAGCAAATTGCAGAATGCCATAATAAGATATAAAATCATCGTCAATAAAAAGAAGAAGGAAATTAATGGGTAGAGACGTACCGGAAGAGTAATGTGCATAATTATCTTTTTCCTCATTTCCTTCCCCCACATCATGTTTTCCTTTTGTCTTCTTTTAACCATTCTTCGGCCATATCACTCTCAATGCTTTAGCCATCTTCTTCATTTCTTTTCCATGAATATTGGCCCATGCTTTTTCTAATCTCTCTCTCTAAAGCTCTTGTTTTCTTGGCAGAATAGTGATGAGAAGAGGGGAAGAAGAAAAGTCTCGAAGAGTTTAGATGAGAAAGATAGAAAATTACGGTTATATGAGTGTTAGTGTTAATGGATAAACATGGGTAATTTAAAATTTAATTGATAACCAACTCTTTTGGTTGTTTTTTATTTAAAAATTAGAATCTATCTATCTATACTAATTATAAAGTCAAAACGTTTGTTTCACGAGTTAACTCGGAGACAAACTCAGTTTTTAAAAAAACTAATAAAAACTACCCATCTTAAATCCAAGTTGGATTTATATTCCATGCACTGTCAGTGTATAGAAGCCATACACTGTCAGGCCATGGAATTGTGCCACCTCATTAATGAGAAAACACAAAATCTTGTAGGCCCTTCTAAATAAATTTCAAGAATTCTTTTTTATAATTAAATTATTTTATTATTTTTCAGCATTAGCTACTATCTTCATCTGGTTTTTTTTACGCTTCATCTTCTCCATCGAGATCTGGTTTTTTTTACGCTTCATCTTCTCCATCCCATCCCAGCTTCCTTCAACAGCCTTAGCCATAGCCTATTCGGGACGACTCAATCATCGTTAGTGCAGACTGATTTATAAGACTGAATTCATTCAATTATAATTATCTTTATCTTCTCGCTAGATTTCGTAAATTGATGGTTGAATTAGTTTTGGCTTTTAACGTGAGAAAATTTGGGTTTTTTTTGTTGCAGAGATCGGCTTCGGTCATATTGGCTTTTACGTTACACTACTTGCTCTAGGAATTGTAAGTTTTTCTTAGAAAACTACACATCATGATATTATAACTTCTAAGTTCAGGTTTATAGGGAATTTGTGCAAGAAAATCAAAGACAACCATACTTTGATCGGTTTAACATGTAGGCTTGAAATTGAAACTAATATAATAAGTGGGTATCATGTGAACAATTCATGCACTGTCTCTCAAAAATATTAGTTATTTTGTGTGTATATATATACGTGAGAGTTCTTAGAGGGTTGTTGTTTGTTTAATCAGGTAGTAGTTTTAGTTTGGATCGATAAAGGGCATGTGCTTTGATGACTCAAAATTTGCTATCTTTGATTAAAAACTTTTTTTTTTCAGATTTATGATGGAACCTCCTATGGATGAAGAAATAGTTGATGGGATTGATCAAGAGTATCTTTGTGAAACTAATTTAGAGGTATCTAATGAGAATCATGAAGAGCATGGGAATGAGGAAAATAGTAGTAATAACCAAGAGATTATAGAGCCGTATAATGGAATGGAGTTCAAATCGTTGGAAGAAGGTTTAGAGTATTATACCAAGTATGCAAAACATAAAGGATTTGGGATTCGTAGGAGTCGCGTAACGAAATCTCGAAGAACTCAAGTGATCATCGGGCAAGAATTTGTCTGCTCAAAGGAAGGTCACCGTGCGAAAAAATATGTTAATAGGGAGGATAGGACTCAAGCAGCACCTAATGAGACAAGAACAGGTTGTAAGGCTATGATCTATGTGTCTAAGAAAGTTGGTGTTGATAGATGGATAATTTCAAGATTCATGAGAGATCACAATCACGAGCTTGCTACTCCGAAAAGTGCTCCATTTTTACGTGCTCATAGAAAAAGGACAAGAGCTCAACGGAATTTGATTGATGTACTTGATGATTCAGGAGTTCGTCCAAGCAGAATCATGTCCGTTTTAACTACTGAATCTGCTGGCATTGACAAGGTTAGTTTAACTGAGCGTGATATTCAAAATTATTTAAGTAATTAAAGACAAAAGCAACTTGAAAAGGGTGATGCACAGTTGATGCTCACTTATTTTAAGGAATGTCAATCCAAGAATCCTGGATTTTTTTATGCAATACAAATGGATGCTGAAGGTAAACTAGCGAATTGTTTTTGGGCTGATTCAAGATCCAGGATAGCTTATAAGTATTTTGGTGATGCTGTTACTTTTGACCCAACCTATTGACAAACAAATATAAAATGCCTTTTGTTCCTTTCACCGGAGTTAATCACCATCATCAATCCATCTTATTTGGTTGTGCTCTATTGTGGGATGAGACAGAGGAAACATTTGTTTGGTTGCTAAAAACTTGGGGGAAGTAATGTACGGAAATCATCCAAAGACAATTATTACAGATCAAGATGCTTCCATAAGTAATGCAGTTGCGAAGGTTTTGCCTAACAGTATACACCATTATTGCATGTGGCATATTGAAAAAAAGTTTCCAGAGAACCTCAGCCATGTTTATCACAAGTTTGATGATTTCAAGAGTCAGTTTGCCAAGTGTATACATAATGTTTTACTTCCAAGTGAGTTCGAATCTGAATGGGCAGCAATAATGGAGAAGTATGGTCTGCAAGAAAATAGTTGGCTTATAAAGTTATATTCTATTCGAGGAAAATGGATTCCTGCTTATGTGCGGAGTAGCTTTTGTGCTGAAATGTCTACTACGCAGAGAAGTGAAAGTATGAACAAGTACTTCAAAGACTATGTCAATGCAAGCACACTGATGAGTAAGTTTGTGATCCAATATGATAAGGCCCTTGATGCAAGATACAATAAAGAAAGGGAGCAAAATTTCAAAACAATGAATTCAAAGCCAATTCTGAAGACAATGTATCCAATGGAGAAAGAAGCTTCTATGGTTTACACAAGAAAAATGTTTAGAAAGTTTCAAGATGAGCTAATTCATTCTCAACAGTATGTTGCGGAAAAGATTAATGCAGTTGCGCAAGTTTACAAGTATCGAGTCCATGAATTTGACATGAAAAAACCAGAATACATTGTGACATTTGATGTATCGTCAACGGCTACAGCTTGTAAATGTCACATGTTTGAATTTGTAGGCATTCCTTGTAGGCATCAATTGGCGGTCCTTATTAAGAAAAAGGTGCACTCATTACCTAGTCATTACTTTTTAGATCGGTGGACAAGAAATGCTAAAAAGGGAGAAGTTGATATCACCTCGGATCATGATAATAATGCTCCAACATCTTCAATGATATTATTTAACAGTGTCATGGTTCATTCTTTGGAGCTTTCAGAAAAAGCTTCGAGGTCTCAAAAACATTATGATATTGCCATTGGAGGTTTACAGCGATTGTTTGAAGAACTTGATGGCTTGAAAATTGAAGATGACAAGGGTAATAGCCCTACTGATGTGGTGATTAGCAAGAATGTTCCTGAAGTTGTTTTGAGAGATGAGGAGACCCATCTTTTGAGTGAAAATTCAATATTGCTTGATCCTCCCCATGTGACTACCAAAGGACGTCCCAAATCCATAAGAAAGAAAGGATCATTAGAGCAAAAAAAAGGTTCAAAAAAGTGTTCACACTGTAAGCAAAAGGGTCATGCAATACGCACTTGTCGATTGCTAAAAGAATCAAGGTAGTACTTTATATGATACAATCAAATATTTTCATGATATAAGTTGTTTAAGTAGAAGATTTCAACTTTTCCTAATTCTTATTCTCCATGTTTTGAAGGTGTGGTTCTAGTGCTGAGATAACATCAGATCCCAATGCAACAAAACAAGTGTTTTCTTCTCATATAGACCAGGTACTTAATTAATCTAATAGTAATTGCTTTTGTTCTTTTTGCTTGGTGGCAATTGCCTTATTCAACCAGTTGATTTACTCTCGTTAACAAAACTGTTTTTTTACATGCACTCAGGATTCAAATACACCTCAGCATTTGAACCAAGGACAAGGAAGTACGCCTTTAGAGTCTCAATCTCATCCAACAAATTCCACGGTAAAGTACTAATTTAAAAATTTTATTATAATTTGATGAAATTATATATTTTTATAATAATTATTTATGATTGATATATATTTCTATTTAATTTTCTTGTAGGATTTAACAACCACGCAGGCTATGCAAATTGGAACAAGTGAGAAGGCTTAGGCATTGTTAAGGCCGCTTAAGTTAGCTTCAAAAGTTTTGAGTTTAAATGTTGTGAATGGTATAGGCGTGCGCAAAGCAGAAAAAGACTATAATTTTGGGTTAACAGTTTAGCAGAGGATACATTGAAACTTTCATCGCAATAAGTTAAATTCTGAAGACTATATTTTTTAATCGACAATGTATCCAATTCTGAAGACTATGGTTTACACAAGACAACATTATATTTTTTTCTCTAAAATATAAATTCATCGTAATAAGTTATTCAATTCAAAATCTATGGTTTTAAAGAAAAAAATGCTTTGATAATTATAAAAACAAATCACTAAGTTAAGACCCATGTTAAGAAAGATGTCAAATGGTCTATACTTTTTTTTTATCTAAAGTTACACCATCTTAATTCTTAATTCTCTACCCTATTTATTTTCTAATATTACCATCCGTGAAGAAAGATGCAGAAAACAAAACTTCACAAATAGTAGACCCAGTAAACCACTGCCTTGGAAGAGAACTGAAGCATATTTTAATCAAATGTAATGTAATTAGTGGAAATCGTGAGAGCTAAAAATTTGAACTAAACTGTCATCAAGCTACAAATATTAGAACAAATCCCATCATCTGTGTCATTGTCATGGGAAAAAGAAGTGAGAATCATCATTAAGCCAAAAATCAGCCGGCCTCTACTCTATCCAAAGGACTTTCACAATTACAATCAGGTGGCCTTCAACAACAAATTATATACATTGCTTATGAAACTATGAGAGGAAACAGTCATCCACGCATTAGATCAATGTCAACATGGGTGTTCCTCATATCGATATCGCGAGCCAGGCCACACACCTGCTGGTGAAATGGAAATCAGATTTTGACTTGGTGAAATGCCAGGACTAACTAGACTGTCAACAGTTTGATGATCCAAGTCTTTGACGACTTCTTGACCTCCCCCTTTCTTGTTCTTCGTCTTCGAACCACCCCAAAAAAAACTTCCGACAATCACCTGGTTCATTCATGTGGTTCACTTAAAAATAAATAAAAGGATATTTGAAAGTAGCAGTGTCATCTAGCTCGCCTCCCATATCCAAAGGATAAGGCTTTCCGTCAACCAGTGTGAAAGGGTTCATCTCAAGGAAAGTGAAGTCAATATCTGACATTTTGAAACAAAAATATGAATGAAGAGTTCCATACATTAAATTTGAATAGTCTTAGATTCAACAGAGATACATGACATACCTTGAAATAGGGCAAAAACCGATTTGATGAACTCCTCGATTTCTCCTTTGAACTATGATAACAAAAGATACATTTTGTCAAAGATTTTACAGTGTATGCCATATGCATATATATAACTTTGCTGATTTAATTGGCAAATCCATTTGATCAACTTGTGGATCGGAGAAGGAATGTTTTAAGCTAATCTAAGGAAAATCAAACTAGCAAAAATAGAATTAAGCAGCATAAACAGCTCACAAAATCATTAATCATTTGGGGAAAAAACCGACCTCCAAGGGAAGGGTTGCAACAAGTGGAGCACAACTTTCAGATGTGAAAGATGTCCCGGTTGGAACTCAACAGCGCCATCTCTGTCTGAACTCTTAAGAGCAAATCGAATTGCAATTTTTATTTTGGAATACGACCTAATCAGTCCAAATTATGTATGAAAATGTATCAATGGGAGATCAATATAATGAACCCACTAAACTTCAATCAAAATCTGAATAAAAACCCACCATAATTCCAATCAAATATCAGTATACAGAAAGAAAAAAATTAATTACTAAAAAACCTAAAAAAAAACCCTTACCACATACTTCCCCTCGATCGCGCTGAGAGATTAAGGACAATGAAAAGATTGAGAAGATACAAAGAATAGGTTAGGACGAAAGAGTCGAAGGATAAAAGAAAAAAAAAGTCGAAGGATGCAAAGACGATGAAGCGTAGAAGCGTAGAAAAAAAAGAGTCGAAGGATGCAGATCGCGATTTTGGGTTATGGAAGACGGTGAAAAATCAGTCTGCACTAACGATGATTGATTCGTCCCGAATAGGCTATGGCTAAGGCTGTTGAAGGAAGCTGGGGATGGGATGGAGAAGATGAAGCGTAAAAAAAACCAGATCTCGATGGAGAAGATGAAGCGTAAAAAAAACCAGATGAAGACAGTAGCTAATGCTGAAAAATAATAAAATAATTTAATTATTAAAAAGAATTCTTGAAATTTATTTAGAAGGGCCTACAAGATTTTGTGTTTTCTCATTAATGAGGTGGAACAATTCCATGGCCTGACAGTGTATGACTTCTATACACAGTGCATGGAATATAAACCCATAAAACTTACCCATTAGAGAATAAATATCTATATACTAATTCTAAAGCCAAAAACTTGAGTTTGTCTCATGAGTTGACTCGGAGACAAACTCAGTTACTTACATATAAATATAACAAAATAAAAAATATACAACTCAGAAGACTAAAATAAAAAACTGAAAAAGAGTTGGTTACATATTATACTTATCCACTAACTACTCATTAAAAAAAAAAAAACTACCCATCTAAAAAAAAATTACCACAAACTACTACATTTTAATTATTTTATTTTCATATACACTCACGTAGTGAGTGCCCTGTATCTTGTTAATTATGAAGTCAAAACCTGAATTTGTCTCACGAGTTGACTCGAAGACATTACTCACAAATAAAAATTTAAAATAAATAGATCTTTAAATTAAAAACTGTGTAAAAAAAAATTAAAAATTGCCATTATAGCCAAAAAAAACTGCCATTAAAGTGGTTATCAATTAAATTTAAAACACCCCACATGTTTATCTATTAACACTAACAATCCGTTGATGTATTTTCATATCTTTCTCCTCCAAATTCTCATTTGAGACTTTTTTTTCTTTTAGGGTGATCTTGAAAGTTATTTTGGAAGTTTCCTTAAGATTTTCTGAGATGTCAGATTGGAGAAGGAATTAAAGCCGGACAAGTCAAATTTGAAGCAGACAATTAATAGGCAGATAAATTGGGGTGGAAGGCCCTGGTAGCCAAGCCTAGGCCGCCCCATACATAAAGGGTCTTCCCCCTTCAGTTTTAGACGGACTCCTGCAGCCTCAAATTTGCTCCGTGCAAAAACTAAGCTCCGCGCTTATTTTCTCTCAGGCCCTGCGCCACTTTCTGCAGCAACCCTGCAAAATTCATCTCTTTTTTCAACACGAGTCAGTCCCGTTTCTTCAATACTTTTCTACTTCAATTTCAATTTCGTCTCAGGACATTAAATCAACTCTCCGCAAGTTTTTCTTCTCTTTCAATTTCGTCTCAAGACGCTAAACATTTACTTTTCTGGCTTTCATATGAATAACAACCAAATTGTTATTTTCAATCAATTCTCAAAGCAAGAAATCTTTTCAAATGTTTATTTTTCAACAGTTAATTTGGGATCGATGATTTAAATGCTTCGGTGTGACTTTGATCCAATTCCCGCAATTCACTCGCTCTGATTTATTTTTGTTCTCCGCGCACCACCAAAACGTTTTTACAACCTCTTTATCATTTTCAGCAAAATAACTGGCACGCCTCGCGCTGCTATTAAGTTTTTCGCAAAAACTCTACGCAAAGAGATTTTTGGCGCAACAGAAATCATGCAATATATGTAAGCCTTTTTTGAAATGCAATCAATGAGCAGCGGCCTCCTTTATGTCTATTTAGTCTTCAATTTGTCCCTCTGTGTGTTCATTTTGTATATATTGTTATTAGTTTAAAGATTTATTAATATTGAAAGTTGCTCAGGTTTCAAAAATATGTATGTGTTTATCTTGCATATTGCATTAGTTTTAGGATTTATCAATATTAAAAGTTGATGATTTTTAAAAAAATTGTATATGAAAGTATAACTTACTTTGACTTTGTTTCTTCATTGGGGATTGTTTTGGAAATAATTATGTCATGACTTCTGATTGGTCTGTAGAATACTAAAGATCTTCACTTGGTTCATAATTGGCTGCAACTTCTTTTGTGAGTGTGAATCTCTGGAAATGCGGTATGTAAGAACATGAGAAGAGGTTAAAGTTTGAAAGTCTGATCCTATTCCAGGTTCTAACATAATGTCTGCCCGAAGTCTGGATTCAAGGAAGGAAAACATGATCTTTAAAATTGTGCAGGTGAGAATTCCATAAATTATTGCTAGATTTGAAGGTTAAAAACGTTCTTGATGTAGTTGATTGTCTTGTTTTAATGATATCAATTTAGTTCAAGAGTACTTAATACATATGTGGGAAACATCAAGGAAAGGTGGTAAAGGAAGTGATTATTAATTGTTGTGTTCTTTCAAATTTTGCTTTGTGGATTATGAATAATTCCTTTACTTATAAGCAATTAATGTTTACATTCCACTTTGTTGATTTCAGTCATGGTCGGGATGTTGCTGCTAAGTAAGGCTTTCGGATAGATGGAAGGTTTGGTCAAGTACCTTTTTTTTTCTTTTTTATGTGTGGAGGCCATCTTTCTTTCTAGAGGATTTCAGGAATATTTGCCTCTAACATTGTTCATTATTTTCTAATAACGCTACATTCTTTTGTTGAATGTTAACATATATAATAATTCCTTTAACACGTCTAATAGAGATCAGTGGCCCTCTAATTTTGATTGCCCTTGTTTTTCATGTGTTCCGCTATTGAATTCCTCTTTCCTATTGAGGGTGTTGAATCGTGAATCATAACATCCAAGATAGGTGGTGCTATTTTTACAGATTTATTGAGATGCATGACGGCTTAGGTCAATTTGTATTCCCTGTTTTGTTTCTTGAATACAAAATTATTGGCCTTTTTGAGAAATGTTGTTTTTAGGGGTTAAGACTTTGTGAAAAAGTAACAGTTAATTCAAAACAGTGTTGTAATCAAGTTAGAATATGCTCGACTGTTTTTTAAAATATAGTTTATGGTGAGGCCCTTGCCTGTCATGTTAATGCATAATGATTTCTTTATGCTTTTATCCTCTCTTTTCTTACCATTCTGTTATGCATGTTATGTTGCTGTGTGGTGGCATGTCGTGTGCTTGCCTCCTCAGTTCAAAGCAGCCAACACAAGTATGCTACTTTAACTGCATTAGCAAGAATTGTTTTGTCTATGGTTTATGGCTCATTTAAAATGGAACTGATGAACTAAACATTTTGCTTGCGATTCCAAACTTATAGCTAGATATATAGCTCAATTTTGAGTTCTTTGGTCCCTCAGTTAAATTGTTTATGTGCTAAATACAATTGTTTAGTTTTTGGGTTGGAGTCTCGATTCAGATGGTATATGGTTGAGCACATATTTTTGAATTTGGAGTTTTTGGGTTGGAGTCTCGATTCGATTCGATATTATATCAGACTAAATAATTATTTGTGATTACTTCATTTAGGCTATGCATATGATTTTGATGATTTCATCAAAAGATGTTTTGTGGTGGAAGGAGGGAGAAGCAGTAGTAATTAATAGCATATCGATCCTTTGCTTAATTTGTCTAAATAATTGAAAACAAAAAGCTAATTTTATCTGCTAACTGTAATGGAATAATGGATAGGTACTGGCCTTGAGGACGGGAGAGAAATTGCAGTCGTTGAATGACCACAAATTGCAAGTTGTGTCTTTGGTTGCATTCAATTTTAAAATATATATATTAGTTGTTTTTATTTGTCACTTTAGTGGTTAAGTATTTTTTTCCTTTGGTGGTGAATATCTATCTCAGAATGCTAGGAAGATGGAGGAATGGCGAACCTATTGAATCCTGGGAAGCTCGCAAGTTAGCGATCCAAGCAGTGATCAGGCTTCCTTCAGAAGAGTTAGTTTCAAGTATATCTTTATTAATTTGTTTCGATTGCAGAATTGGATGATGGAATATGCATTGTGCATATTCCCACAATAAATTCATGCAGCAGTATACGCTTTATATTGCAATTTGGTGATTTGTCATAATTATATACTAAATCGAGTTTCGTTTCATGGCAATTACTTTTTTTCATCGTTTCTTAAACATCAATCTATATGTATATATATTGTTTACATACCTGAACCTGCTAACTCTGTTTTAAAAAATGAAACAGGTCAGATCACCAACCCACCAAGGTATCGAGGCAATGCAAGCAGCAGCTTCCAGCTACATGTTTTTAAAGTTTCAATGTTTATTGTTTTTTAACGTTTAATCTAGAGTTAATGTTTGTATCTAATTTTGTATGTAACTTTTAGCTTTAAGAATATTATGAATTTTTGCTTTGAACCCAATAGTTAATGCTTCGTTTTCTAATTTAGTTCATACAGCTTATTATCCAAACTATTTCTCCCATTTTTCACAAAAGCAACCTAAAGCAATCTCCTACAAAAGACCATTTTTTTTTTCAATTAAGCCCCTTTATAAAGGTAACAAACACCGTCAATGTTTAAAAATTCACTATCAAGTAGAATGATTGTAGTCTTAAGAATTCATGAAATTATGGTTTTTTTTTCTACAAGCATATATTGCAATTTTCTATCTCTATTCGATAAATTAAGCAATCACAACTTTAAAAAGAATGTCCGTAACGCCAACGCGGAACGATCAACTTGGAGAGAAAATATATTAGATCATATTTATTATTTAAGGAGTATTAATGAGTAAAAATAATTAAATTAAAAAATAAAATGAATAAAGTTGAAGGCTAAATTATATAGAATACAATGTATGAGGACTAAATTGTATAGTATAAAAATGTCTAAGGGCTTCATGTAGAATGAATAAAGTTGAAGGGATTAGTAAAACAAAATAAAAATAAGAAAATACTAAATATAATGAGTGAGGATCCAATTACACACTGTGTAAAACTATTGTTTTACACAATTTCTTAGCCATTAGATCTATTGAAAGGAACAGACAAGATTAAATCTAATTTTGATATCACTTTTCTCTCCTTCCCTCACCTACAACAACTCTCACGCGCTCTATTACTTTCTTCCCCTTCCCCTTCCCTCTCTAATCTTTCTAGTGATGAAATTTTCCCTCTTTCTTCTCTATTCCGCTATGTTTCACCAAATTTCCAGTCCAAAAATCCTTCTTTTTGGAGCCATGTAATCCATTCTTAAAAATCCTCCCCACCAGACAAACTCGTTGTGGCTCCTAGGTTTTCCTAAGTGAGGCAGAGGCGGTGGATGAAGGGAAGTCTTGTCCGGTTGAGCCTTTCTCAAAGAAAGCCATTAATCTGGAAGTCATGAGGAACATGCTTCATCGAGTGTGGAAGCCCCACTTACAGATTCGTGAGATTGGGGAAAAGAAATTTATTTTCCAGTTCGGATTGACTGGTGAAAAACATAGAATCATCCTTCAACAGCAGCATTGTACCTTTAACAAGGCTTTACTGGTACTACGAGATACTGGTACTATGAGATTTTAATGGATTGGTGTTCTATGTAAGTCCATGAGATTCATTGGGAATTATGAATGAAAAGGATGTTGGCTGGAAATTGACAACTATATTTCCAAATACATCAGTAGAAAGATGAGAGAGAGAAGGGTAAGAAAGAAATGAGGAAACACGATATATTCTAGTGCTTTTTACCATATTAATGATGTTTCTAAATACAAAATAAATTGACATAGCTAGGTTCTCAAATAAAAAATATGATGGAAAACCCAAAATCAGAGCAACTAAGCAGGATCGTGGAAGAGGAAAAAGCCAGCTTTTAAGACTGGAAATTTATGAAACATTGTGGGATAGAGAGAAGAAAGAGAAAAATTCGATGAGAGAGAGGAAGGGAAGAGAGAAAAGGAGCGCGTGAGAGTTCTAAGCGAGGAGAGAGAGAAATTTGTTAAAAAAATTAGATTTAATTTTGTCCGTTCCTTTCAATAGATTCAATGGCTAAGAAATTGTGTAAAACTATTATTTTACACAGTGCGTAATTGGATCCTCACTCAAATATAATAGAGTTAAAATATCGGAGGACTATTTGATAAATAAGCCATCGGGTGTTTAGAAAAAAAGAAAAGAAAAGAAAAAGAAGACAAATATTATAAGGTGGAGTAGTTTCAGGCTTTCGGCCCGTAACGTCAAAAACTATTTTATTTTGGGTAAGATCCATTAAGAACGGACTCTGAATCTCGACTCGTAAGTCGCAAACAAATCCACTTCTCAGTTCGGAATCCGTCGGTTTCGCCACTCCCACTTGACACTTCTCACGATCGAATATCCAAAAACCCAAAACCCCAAATTCCCCGTCCTTCCTTCTCGTTTAAATTTTATCTTTCTTTTTTTTTCCTGCTCTTCCCAATTCCCATGAAGCAGGAAAGGAGCAAGTAAGAAGAAGCAATGTTAAGAGCAACTCATCTCCCGCCTGTAGCATCTCCAACTTTCTTTGCTTTCAGGCAATCTTTGGTACCAACTCTCATCGTTTCCTTCTACCCTTGCTATTCACTTCGCAAACTCTCCGCATCTTCCCCCTTTCGCTCTTTCTTCTCCAATCCTCTCACTTCCGCTCGCCCTTTTCTTCCTTCTCCTACTCTCAGCAAAGTCTCTCCCATGGTGGGTCATCCACGTCTCACAGCAACTGGTTCGTGATTTTATCAAAAACCCATGCTTTTGTTTGCTCTTATCTCTATCTCGGTTCCCCTAACTTGGGATATCCTTTTTTTTTTGTAGCTTCATTTAATTCAGAGAGTAGCTCTGGAGATGACAGAGAAATTTTGGTGCAGCACTTGCTTCTCAAAGAAGATGACCAAAAGCTTTTGTCGGAGCTTCAACAGAGAATTGCAGGAGGTTCCTCATTTTAAAATTTTAATTTTTTAGACTAATAAGTTATGGATAATGGAAATTTCTATAATCGCTTTTCTGAGTTTTGTTGATTACTATTCATAAGCAAGCCTATGATTTTTAGCTTAAAATTTAATACTATTTACTTTTGCTACTTTCTTTTCGTTTCTAGAAAAGGTATATGATGTTACATTTACATAGAATTTGTGATTTGATTTGATTTTTTGTTTTATTTCATTTTATTTTTTCATATTTGCGTTTCCTTGATAGCAAGTTTTAAGAAGGACAAAAAAAAGGAATGTTAAAAGCAAAACTGATATAAAGACTAGATTAAAGTCAATTCTAATGTCATTTCTATAATATTTTTCTCTTATGATTGGCTTCATGTTGATTTTTTTGTCATTTGTTTGGTAAAGGAGAGGATTTAAGTGATCTTGCTGTTGAATACTCACTATGTCCATCCAAACAAGATGGGGGAATGCTTGGGTGGGTGAGAAAGGGGCAAATGGTACGTTGCTTCACCCAAAGGTTTTAATATTATTATTATTTATTTATATTCGGTGTTATTTCAAGAGTGAAAAGTATAGTAGGATCTTAGCTAGTGGTATTAGAACCTATCTAGATTGCTTCATATCCCTATGGTGATGCTTGTGGGCTTTCTGTGCTTTTTATTGTCCCTTTACAGGTCCTTTCATTTAGTTTAATTGTTTCACTTTAGTTCTATACTTCTATACTCATCATGCTTGCGTTTTTTGACCGGATATTCAGTTTGCTTGTTGAAATTTAACAATTTCATGATTTAATTCTTCTTGATGGAAGCTATTCTCAGTTTTATGTACTACATTTATTTCCATTACTTTATGTAAGCACCATTTGACAAGATAAAAGTTGAAATTTACGTGCAAAGTATTTGATGCATCTTTTTTAATGGCAAATTTTATCAGGTACCCGAATTTGAGCAGGCTGCATTTAGTGCCCCTTTAAATAAAGTAGTGAAATGTAAAACTAATTTTGGATGGCACTTGTTACAAGTTCTATCTGAGAGGTATGCCCCTGGAACATTCTGCCAGTTGAAACATGAGCTTGATGGTACAAAGCACTTTCTAATTATCCTTTAGTTTGCTTCAGGGAAGAATCAGTGCTTAAAGACATTCAACCAGAGGAATTCCATGCTAAAATGCAAGATCCCAGTTTCATTGAAGATGCTCAGTTGATAGATGTCCGCGAACCTGATGAAGTGTATGCTTGCTAATTTAATTTTGTGTTCTTGCACTACTAGAAATAAAAGATGTCTTATGTGGATTGGCCATTTTTCATTCTCAAAATATGAATGAGATGCAGAGCAAAATAACTAGAAATGCCATTTCTTCTTGGTATTAATGTTATAGGGTTTAGCAATTACAGCATAACAGCTTCTAGATGCTTAGAGTGTTAGTTGAAGTGGGGGGAAAGAATTTTAACAAGGTAATTAATAATTAATTTTTTAGCTTCGATACAAAGCTGTTAAGTGATAAGTGATTAAACAAATTGCAAGAAAAATTGGATAGCATAAAGTGTTAAAAAATTTATAGTATTTGACAGGGATAGAAAAGATATTCCTGGAAATTTTCCTGTTTGTTATGCTCCTCAAATTTGAAACATTTTAAAAGATACATTTCTGTTATAGCGTTTCATAAAAAATCTTGATTTCTGGTTTGCTACCTGAAGCCTAACCTTCATTTTAATACACTAGACAAAATCATGTAATACAATATTTACCAAACTTTTAATCAGTAATTATATCACCAAAATATGGCAGTATACAGCTAAAACATTTCACATAATGATGATGGCTGCTTAGAAATTCATGTTTCAATCCCTTTGACATGACAGGTCGATAGCTTCTTTGCCAGGATTTGAGGTTCTTCCTCTCCGCCAGTTTGGTAGTTGGGGACCAGAAATAACTAGCAAGTTTGATCCAATGAAAGATACATATGTCATGGTAAGTATTTTCTTGTCAATTTCCAAGGGTCATCCATTTACTTTTTCTGCATTTAACTAAGGAAAAATCAATAGCATCTGATTATAAATTCTTAAGTTATTGGTCCTTTATAGTAGCTGATAAAGAAGGCTGATTTCCGGCCAAAGATGGCGCAAGAATGTGCAAATATTATGGATTTATTTTGTTCTGGTTTCTTGCTACTTTCTGTTCGATATCTTAATTTGATTGTGTTGAAACATCTTATGCAGTGTCACCATGGCATGCGGTCATTACAGGTTGCCAAGTGGTTACAGTCTCAAGTAAGTGTATCATCGTTACATTTTCAGTTTTGCTTTATATATATTTCACATTTCTTATATGCGTTTCTTTGGAATTGACATTCACTTACTGGGGTATCATGAGTTATACCTCCTTGATCCGGCCCCTGTATTTTAAGGAAAACCAGCGCTATTATTACATTCTCCGTTTTTCTTTGTTTTATATTTCACATTTCCTGTATGTGTTTTTGTTGGAATTCTTGTCAACCATATGGGTTTCCTTATGAGTCGTGGGAGTTCCCATCCTTTACTAGAAAAATTAGTGGCGAAGTAGCCATTTGTGCTCTGCTGTAATGTAACGTACCTATTGCTTACTTTGTCTTTCATTGGATGGAAGTTCATCGTAAATGTTGATGAAAGTTTGAGAGCAACATCAACTTTTAAGCCTTTTTGTCTTTATTCCATTGCCCACTATTTAAACCAATATGGTCAGGAGGATAGGTAAGTCATATGTCATAGAAAAGTTAGCGTCTCCCTCCTACTTTCCTGCATGCAGCTTGTTTTTGCAAAGGGTTGGATTGAAATAGGTTGAGAATTGAAAGCATTCAAACATTTGTTAAATGTCTAATGTCTTCTGAAAAAGGAAAGATATCCTTTTATATGGGTTAGTGTTCTGTTGTTGGGGTTAAAGGATTTCTTTTGTTTTGGCCATTGGGGATAAAGGAAATGAAAACAGGTGGTAAGAGATGTCATTGTTTTTCTTCGCTTCACCCTTCTCCTGTCCAGGCCACTGTCTGTCTAATTGGGTTGTAGATATGATTCTTCACAAGATCCAGGAGAATCAATTCACTTGAATCAAAAGCTAAAATCTAATTGTATGTGTAAACGGTCTAGTTAACTTCCGTCTCCTTGCCCATACATACATGATACACATGTCAAGTTTAAGACTTAAGTTGAGACCATCCATCCTAGTTGCTTTTTTCAAATACGCTCTTGTTATTAGATTGCATCTTAAGAGTTTCTGGCAAGTTTACCGTTTATTTCATTTTTGTTGGTGTTCTTGTCGCTAATAAAATTATATCGGAGGTGATATCATGATGTTTTCATAAACAGATTTTCGTTCAATTTGCTGGTTCTTTATAGTAACTTTTTTTTTTTTTTTGGCTCTCTTTTTCCTGCACAGGGATTCAGGAAAATATATAATCTATCTGGGGGAATACACGCGTATGCAACCAAGGTGGATCCCTCCGTTCCTACTTATTGAGATTATTATACCTCGACTCGAGCATCCTTGCTCTTCTTTTTCTTCCCAATTTTGGAAGCTCTTCTCTTTATACTTTGGTGGGTGTATTTGGGTCCGGCTGCGGCTCCGGTGTATTTGCATATGCATATTGAAGCTGTTATAATGCATCGATTGATTTTCCTTTTAAAAACAAACATTCCATTTCCTTGGGAAACACGGTTTCAGAAGCCATATTTTCCGCTTGGCAATCACCCCAATCCAAGAATTGGAGTCGCATTTTGTTATACAATGCATTAATAGTAGTATCTTTGTATCAATAAAAAATAGGCTTTATAATTATAATAGAGATTATGTCCTGTTATTAGCTTATTGGGTAAAATAAAACAAAAAACAAAAAAATCCCATAGGGACAAAAATAATATCTGTCTTTTTATTTATTTCAGCCGTTGACGGAGGTGTCCCCAATCCCAACAGACGGGAAAAAAAAGAAGGTTATTTCAATGATTTCTGGCCGGGAAATCCTCTGGACCTCTGTGTTAGAACACTTGCCTTTCCAACAAATTCAACACACCAACGAGTGATTCAACACACGGTTAAATCCTAAAATCCCTCCAATGCCACCACCCAAATCCAAGCTGGTTGTACTAAACTTTGAACAAATTATGGTGGCCTAGGCTTATACATTGTAAGTCAGTTTGTAACGAGTTTTTCTGATAATTTAGGGAACAAAATTGTCCCTGTTGCTTAAGGCCATCAGGCAGCCTCTTCCATCCCATTCTCCCCCCCCCCCCCCCCCCCCGCCTCCCTCTGTCCCATCTCCCTTAGCGCACGATGGGGAATTGTTGCTCTCGTGGCAACCCCGCGGGTGCCCCTAACACCAATGAGAAGGGAGACGCCACCCCTGATAACAATCACGGCGGCACTTGTTCCCCGCAGGATAGTCCTTCCAACCCGCCAAACCCAAAGCAGTCCCACCCCACGCCCTCGCCCGGAGCCTCCTCCAAGCCTTCCAAGCCTACCCCTATCGGCCCGGTCCTAGGGCGCCCCATGGAAGATATTAAGAGCACCTACAACATCGGCAAAGAATTGGGGAGGGGCCAGTTTGGGGTTACGCATTTGTGCACTCACAAGGCCACAGGGGAGCAGTTTGCTTGCAAGACCATTGCGAAGCGCAAACTGGTTAACAAGGAGGATATCGAGGATGTTCGCAGGGAGGTTCAGATCATGCACCATTTGACCGGTCAGCCTAACATCGTGGAACTCAAGGGGGCTTACGAGGATAAGCATTCCGTTCATTTGGTCATGGAGCTTTGTGCTGGAGGAGAGCTCTTTGATAGGATCATTGCCAAGGGCCATTACACCGAACGCGCTGCCGCTTCTTTGCTTAGGACCATTGTCCAGATTTTGCATACCTGCCATTCCATGGGGGTCATTCATAGGGATCTCAAGCCTGAGAATTTCCTCTTGCTCAACAAGGACGAAAATTCCCCTCTCAAGGCCACCGATTTCGGTCTCTCTGTCTTTTACAAGCCAGGTACCCTATATATATTTCACGTCTTTTTTTCTTTATATTATTAATATCTCCTGGAATGAACCACCCTCATTTTAATCATAACAACAAAACAATGATATATACATTTTGCCTTCCCATTCCCAAACAGGTGACGTATTCAAGGATATTGTTGGTAGTGCATATTATATTGCGCCTGAAGTGTTGAAGAGGAGATATGGACCCGAAGCTGATATATGGAGTATAGGAGTTATGTTGTATATTCTTCTCAGTGGTGTTCCTCCCTTTTGGGCTGGTAAGTAGTTTTTCTTTTCATCAATCTAAACGATTCTAGGCCTAGCAAATGAAAAAAAAAAAAAACAGAAAAAAAAAAAAAAAAAAAATCCAAAAGCTAATTAATTAAGACAATTAAGTTTTCCTTAATATATGTAGAATCTGAACATGGGATATTCAATGCGATTTTGCGTGGTCACATTGATTTCACAAGTGATCCATGGCCTTCAATCTCACCCCAAGCCAAGGATCTTGTCAGGAAGATGCTAAATTCGGATCCCAAGCAGAGGTTAACAGCCATCCAGGTTCTAGGTAACTAACACTCAATCAATGTTTTCTTTTCTGCAATTTCGCTTATGACAATGAACATTTTTTCTGGATATTAATGTGCGCGCTATAGCTAGCTGCATGTTGTTTCTCATACAAGTATGTATATGGCTATATATGAACAGCTCATCCATGGATCAAAGAGGATGGTGAAGCACCTGATACTCCTCTTGACAACGCAGTGCTAACCAGGCTCAAGCAGTTCAAAGCAATGAACAAGTTCAAGAAAGTTGCTCTGCGGGTATTCATTCAATCGTTATCTTAAGCATCGATTATTCTTAACTTCCCTCCCTGAAAATTATACTCGTTTCTGATCGAATCTTCCTGTGTAGGTCATTGCGGGCTGTCTATCAGAGGAAGAAATCAAGGGATTGAAGGAGATGTTCAAGGGCATGGATACTGACAACAGTGGGACAATTACACTTGAAGAATTGAAACAAGGCCTTGCTAAGCAAGGAACAAAACTATCTGAATATGAAGTTAAACAACTAATGGAGGCTGTAAGTCCTTTACAAAAAAGATCATCAAATTTACCGTCTTTTCTTTTCTTGTCCATAAAGTTAATCTACTTTCATTTTATTTTGAAAAAAAACAGGCTGATGCAGATGGAAATGGAACCATAGACTACGACGAGTTCATCACAGCCACAATGCACATGAACCGAATGGATAGAGAAGATCATCTCTACACAGCCTTCCAACACTTCGATAAAGACAATAGCGGGTAATGATATATATATATATATATAGTTACAAAACTGATCTAGTTCCATCTAAATTCTAATTTCACTTCTTTTATACATTCTTCATATATATAATTATAATTAATTATATACATCCATCTACTTTCAGGTACATCACGACTGAAGAACTAGAGCAAGCTCTCCGTGAATATGGCATGCATGATGGCAGAGACATAAAGGAAATCATTTCAGAAGTTGATGCTGACAATGTAAGCAAAAAAAAAGACATGTCCCATTTAAAAGAAGAAAAGCAATTGCCATTCACCAATAAACAAATATAGCTTGCAAAAACATTTCTCACTGCATAAATGATGAATATTGGTTGACATTTATTTGCAGGATGGAAGGATCAACTACGATGAATTTGTGGCAATGATGAGGAAAGGAAACCCTGAAGCAAACCCAAAGAAGCGGCGTGACGTTTTCGTTTGATTTTCTAGTGTTGGTTGAAGCTAAAGGAGGGTGAACATTTGAGAAGGAAATCATTGTGAATATATTCCCTTGATATAGGCTACTAAATGGATATGGAGAGAAAGCTGATTTGAAATGCAGATTTGTGCATGAAACAAAAAATATATACACTAGAAAGGGGTAACATTAATGCATATTTTGTACATTACTCAATATCAAAATGGGAGAGGGATATGGTTATTGAGAAGGTATGGCTAAAAGTAAAAAAAAAAAAAAGTGTGATATGTTGGGGATTAATTGAGGATTGTCAAATTTGATGGGTGCTTTTGTAATATGGTCAATTTGTCTTCTCTTTGATCTGATATCTCTCCCTGTTATGAACATTGTAACTGCGTCCACACGAGAAATTAAGATCAGTTATTGGCTTACTATAGTCATAGTTAGGAGATTTGAATGTGTTCCTAATTTGATGTATTTGATAAATTCATGTCCACTTTTAGGCATAATAATTTCTTACATGTTGCTGGGCTTTTTACTAACAGAAAAAACCTTGGCTTTTCTTAATCTGCAAATTCTTCAATTTTGAAAAAAATTTATGTATCTTTAAAACTTATTACTCATATGTGCATTCACTTTTTTTTTACCGAAATTCATTCACTTAACACAAAATAATGATAATTGGTAGTATATATAGTAATCTAAGATTCGAAACTCAACTCTTGTATCCTTCGAGATCATCATACGTGTAGTTTTCTAATGTATAAAAAAGACTTCTATATTTCGTCCAAAAAAAAAGGATTATGCTAGTGAACTAGTAATGGATGTCATATAATTTTCTATAAATTAATATAGTATTACTATTAACTAAATGTTAATTAAGCTTTCCAATAATAAAACTTTACAAAATAGTTTGAAAATCTTTTCCCAAACATATGGGTTGATTAGGAAAATGCATGTTTCGAATATACTGCAGGGTTTTGATTGAAAATTTTAAGCCTTGACTTGACGAAAGCTAGCTTAATTTATTTTCTATGATAAATTAAATTCCTATTGTACTAATTTTATTTTGCAAGCCCGGCCCTATTGTACTAATTGATTGAAATTGATGGTCACAAGTCACAACAATAAGAATAATTGGAAAATTCACAGAATTGCATTCAACTTCTTTAAAGTTAAGAAAAAACTAAGACAGATAATCATTAATCTAAAACCAGAAAAGAGAAAAAGACATTAAACATTATTTTTGGACATTAATTGTAAAAAGTTTACTGATCACTAAAATGACTAAAGCTTAAGTCTCAAGTCAAGTCCATCTTCTTGTTCTTCAACATCCTGAAACTTGTCTTCTTCCTGTCCACCAATCTCGACTCTAGATCCCTCAAGGGGATTCGAAACAGTACTAATATTACTGTTATTCCCTTGGAAAGACGTAAGATTCGCATCAATATCGAAAACTTGGTGATTTGTTGCAGGAAATTGTCCTGTAGTAACCATAACACGGCTTCGGAAAACTGGACCTGCTCGGTTTGGCGTAGAAATGCCAAACCTACGCGCCATACGCATCCAGACATGAACCTGGTGAAGCTTTCGAACCATGGGATGATGATGATTATTACGAGCAACTCGTAGGAATCTGTTTCTGTTCAAATTACAACCATGAAAGGACGAAGGACCTGAAACCATCCTATTATTATTATTGTAATAATAATAAGTATTTTGGTAGGCACCAAAGGGAACGACTGTGCCCACCATCGGCATGCCTAATGCTTGACTCCTTCGGAATCTTTCTTGGGTTTGCGTATTTTCTTGCATAGGGAAGGGCAGAAAATTACTTCTGGACATGGTGGAAATTAATACAATGAAAGAAAAGTGGAAGAAGACTCTCGTTTGCTAAGGGAATACTAACAAGATTTGTACGTATATATAGAAGGAAAAAGCTGGTCAACCTTTTTCCTTGAAGAACTAAAAATCTTTTATGAAAACGGAAGTAAAATTATTTGTACAGCTGATCGATTGCTGATTTTTTTGAGAAAATTACAAGGAAATAGACGGGTCTGACTTTGACTTTACCATACATATTGCATTAGCTGATTGGTTTGGACGATACTTAATTGTTGCCTACTTGCCTTATTAATTATGACCTTGATTAAGATCAATTAGCTAACCAAAAATTAGGGAGAAACGAGTGTTTCATATACCGAGAAAATAATGGCATAGGATTTGCTTTAATTTGTTTTTTGTTTTTTTTGGCATCAAGAAATTTGTTTTTTGTTTAGAAATTAAAATATATCCATGTAAATACTTGATTGATTTGAAAATCATTGAGTCAACATTCTCCTTAAGAATTTCAATTTGAGGGTTTTTATTGAAGATTTATATTGTCCTTGATTAGTTTCCTTGATTCTCGCACTGTTATATACATATATACATGGAAATTAAGAAACTGGTCAAACGAAATGAAGTCAGCTCATCCAATAATTTACATTGAAATCCTGAAAATTAGGCCAATAAATAATTTGGTTCACGGTCCTCCTAAAAAATGAAGGATTCATTCCTTGACCGGTGTACTACTGCTCAAGGCATTTTATCTGTAACTGTTTCACTATTGTTTGACTGTTTCATCACCGTTTTGCAACCAAACGGAGTTTAAATGTAAACTCCGTTTCAATCGCTGTTCTAATAATCTCATATGTACAGTATCTAATCTAATCTGTACAGTGTAATCTCATCTGTACAGTTGTTAAACAGTGTCAATCGCACCGCTATCACACCGTTCTACTAAACGCAGCCTAATTATATTGAAATGGGTGTGTAATTGATCGAATTCGAACGGTGAGGTGCTCAAACTCGAACTCGACTTGAAAATTATCCAACTTAGTAATAAATTTGTAGAGCTGGAGATTGACTTTGTTAAGTATCCACCCTAAAACTTGTTGGCAACAGGTGGAGTCCCTTCATGTGTAGCCTAGTACACGTGCACAATTGAGTTTGGAGCAGCACTCTCACGTGGACAATCGAGTCTGGGACAACGGACAGATCTGGGATCTGATAACATGTTAAGCATCCAACTTAAAACCAATTGGATATGTGGAGTGTCTCAGCTCAAATTATAAGACAATCAGTCATGTCATACTTAACCAATGTGTGATATTAGCACTTTAACATATTTTAACTATTGGAATTTGCTCGATTAACACAGTGTAAGTTACACATTTTTTTCACTTTTTTATATCGTTTAATAAAATTTATATTTCACTAATCTGAACCGTTGATTGTATGTTAAATTTAAAGTTAATTAAAAATATTTAACTACATGTTCGATGCATTATATTTTTCCACCGTTAAATATATGTTGAAAATATTGAAAAATCTTGAAATTTTACATGCATGATTCATATGAAAAGAGTATTAAATCCAACAGTTGGTTTTTGTAAAATAATGCTCATAATTAAGTTATAAAATTATGTAAAATAATTTTGTTTACATTGTGTTTGTGTGTGTCTATATATATATATATATATATATATGTCTATATATATATATATGTCTATATATAGACATATATATATATATATAATATTCAAGAACCAAGAACAAGAAAATCGACTAATCGAGTATCAATCTGAGGCGTGAAGGATACTGTCTTTGAGGATAATTTCCGTTTCTTGGAGTTTGTACCTTGGTGTAAAAATTTAGTACACTCCACTTGATAGTCTATACTAACTATTAATATCACATGAACAACACCAAAATAAAAGACCCAAAAGTAAGGTGCAGAGTATAGAGAGTATGAGGAAGACGAGAGAAAAGTATATTTGATGAATGATCTGTTACAAAGTTTTATACAGCTTAGAGTTTGGTTCTCAACCAACTACTCTAGACATACCTACCTTATCACTACAGCTATAGTTTACAACAGATTACAATTTTAAATTTACAATTTCAAAAATTAAAATTTGATTTGTTCATTATCTCTTACACACCCCCTCAAGATGGTGTGGATGGAGAAGTAACACCAATCTTGGATTGAAGACAATGAAACTGTTGGCAAGGCAGAGGTTTGGTCAGAAGATCAGCTAACTGATCATGTGTAGATACATGCTTGACTTGAAGAGTGCCTGCTTGAACCTTGTCTCTTACAAAATGAAAGTCAATTGCAATGTGTTTCATTTTTGAGTGCAAAGCTGGATTTGCCGAGACATAGGTAGCACCAATATTATCAGAAAAAATAGTAGGAGTATGAGAGATAGAGATTTTGAGTTCACCAAGAAGATTTTGAACCCAAGATAGTTTGGCTGAGGCTGCTGCAATGGCTTTGTACTCTGCTTCAGTGGATGATCTCGCTACTGATTTTTGCTTATTGCACTTCCATGAGACTAGATTGCCATAGAAATATACAAGATAAGCAGAGGTTGATTTTCGATCTATTGTATCCTGCCCAGTCTGCATCAGCATAGGCAAGAAGAGGAGAATTTGTAGCAGCTGCTTTCTTAAGTATAAGGCCAATTGATAATGTCCCTTTGAGATACCGAAGCACACGTTTTAAAGCTTGCCAATGCAAATCAGTTGGCCGATGCATCGATTGAGCTAGCTTATTAACCGCAAATGAGATGTCTGGATGAGTGAGCAGCAAATATTGCAAAGCAACAATGCTGCGATATTCTGTTACATCTGCCAGAAGAGTTCCACCATGCAAAGTCCGAGAAGCTGAAGATGCCATTGGGGTATGAACTGGTTTGCTCTCAAACATATTTGTGCGCTGTAACAAATCCCTGACATATTTCTGTTGAGACAAGAGTAAGCCGTTGTCAGTGAAACTGGTTTCAATACCAAGAAAGTAGCTCAAGGGAGCTGGATCCTTAAGAGAAAATTGCCTTGACAACGAGCTGATGAATTCTCTGATGAAATCCGAAGAGGGACCAATTATAATTATGTCATCAACATAAACAAGGGAGTAAGTGATAACATCCTTGTTATTGTAAATAAAAAGAGAGGAATCTGACTTAGACTGATTGAAACCAAATTCAATGAGAAAAGAACTCAATGCATTGTACCACGCCCTTGGTGCTTGCTTCAACCCATAGATAGCCTTTTCTAATTTGCAAACATAATCTGGATGTTCTGCATCAGTAAAGCCAGGTGGCTGCTTCATGAATACATCTTCAGAGAGCTTCCCATGAAGGAATGCATTGTTAACGTCAAGTTGAGTTAATTGCCAATTAGATTGAACTGCAAGGGAGAGCACAATTCGAATTGTTGTTGGCTTGACCACAGGACTAAAAGTCTCGGAGAAATCAATACCTGGCCTTTGATGAAAGCCCTTTGCAATAAGCCTCGCCTTATATTTAGAGATGTTATTATCTGGATTCCTTTTGATCCTATACACCCATTTGCAACCCACGAGATTTTGCTCAGAGGAAGGAGGAACTAGCTGCCAAGTACCATTCTTATGTAGGAGAAGCATCAGGTTGAATAATAGCTAAAGTTTGATTAGGTGCGTTACCTGCAGTGTTATGATTTGTCGAGATTGAAGTGGATGGAACCAAGGACTCTGCAGAAGAATTTTTATCAAGTACAACAAGGTCAGGATAAAATAAGAAAGACTTTGCAGTAGACTCAAACTCTGTATTGGAAGAAGTCTTGAATTGTTGATAAGGAAACTGATTTTCAACAAATTCAACGTGCCTAGAGACAAATATTTTAGAAGACTCAACATCAAGGCAGAGAAAGGCACTTTTGTTATTTGAATAGCCAACAAACACACAAGGTTTGGACCGAGATTGAAATTTGTTTGAATTGAAGGGTCGAAGACATGGATAACAAAGGCAGCCAAAGACCTTTAATTTTTGATTATTAGGATCCTTTTGAACAGTGCCTGAAAGGGAGATTTGAAATCTAGTTTTGGAGTTGGCATTCTGTTAATAAGATAAGCTGCAGTTTGAAAAGCATAATCCCAAAATGCAAGAGGCATAGAAGCATGATGTAGTAAGGTTAAACCAGTCTCAACTACATGTCTATGGCGCCTTTCAGCTGGTCCATTATGTTGGGAAGTGTGAGGTGGTGTTTGCAAGTGAGAAACACCATGAGGCTGCAAGAATTTCTTTAATTTCTCATATTCCCCACCCCCATCAGAGTATAAAGTTATTAAATTTGTTGCAAAGAAATTTTCAACAATTGCTTTGAATTTTGGAAATAACAAATAAAGATCAGACCTGTTTTTCAAGGGAAACAACCATATGTATTTTGTAAAATGATCAACGAAAATTACATAGTATTTGTGACCAGTAGAAGAAGGAATTGGCGCAGGTCCCCAAATATCTGTGTAAACAAGCTCCAAAGGTTTAGAACTACTCAATGAAGATACACCAAAGGACAATTTATGGATTTTATTGCAATGACAAGAATTACAGGATTGAAAATCATTTGAAATCTGTGGAAGAGAAAACTTTTTGATGACTCTATTAAGAATGAACTTGGATGGATGACCAAGACGCTGATGCCAATGCTGAGTGGAGGTACGGATAGCCGTGAAAGCAATTGGCTTTATTGAATTGAAATTTGAAGAAAATTGATAGACATCATCCACGTTCAACCCCTATGTCAACACTGCCTGTGTCTGCAAATCCTTAACCAAAAACTTGTTAGCATCAAATTCAACCGACACTTTATTTGCCTTACAAAACTTTGATACTGAAACCAGATTCTGAGCAATCTTTGGAACACATAGAACTTCATCTAATTTAAATGAATGATCAGATGAGATTAATTCAGTTTCACCTGTATGAGTAATTGACAGACCTGTTCCATCGCCTATTTTGATTGCTTCAGTTCCATCATATTCAGAAGAGATGGAAAGATTATTGAGATTAGCCGTGACATGATGGGAGGCACCGGAGTCCATGCACCATGGTTTACCAGTAGGAGAAACATTAGCAAAATTGGCCATGGGACGAGAGCTAAAGAAAGAGCTTCCTTGTCGGCATTGCTTGGCTAAATGACCTATTTTTTCACAGATTTGACAAATAGGTTTATTTGTGAAGGTTGATCCAGAGGCCTTACCATTGTTAGCACCATGATAGGATTTATTGAACCTGCGATTGTTGTTGTTGAAGTTTTTGTTAAAGCCACGCTTTGCAAAGTTTGCAGTTGAAACTTGGACGGAGTAACTCTCTGCTTCTTGCTCGAGAAGACTCTCAAAGGAAACAAGTTTATCATGAAGTTCCTCAAGTGAAATTGAGGACTCCCTAGCTCGAATTGCAGTGGCAATTTCTCGGAATTCAGAGCCGAGACCATTGAGAATGTATAGGATTTGGTCATCTTCATCAATTGTGGTGCCCGTGAGATGCAGCTCATCAACTATTGATTTCATTTTCTGAAAATATTCAGCAACAGATTGGCCATTCCTTTTGGTAGATTGAAGAGAGCTCTTAAGATCCATTATCCTGGATCGAGTCTTGTTAGCAAAAAGTTTGAGGAGCTTTTGCCAAGCATCATGAGAGGTTGTTGAAGAAGGAACATACGGTAGTACTGCCTCAGAGGTCGAAGCAATTATGGCGTGAAGGATCAATTTATCCTGCCTTACCCAGAACGCATAATCTGGATTAACAATAGTCCTGCCATCTTTCTGAATTTCCTTGGCAGGTGCTTCAGTGGTGCCATCAATATAGCCACCAAAATCGAATCCTTGAAGGAGCACATCGAATTGTGCACGCCAGGATATAAAATTTTTTGAGGTGAGTTTCAGAGGAAGTTGTGCTGTAGCATTGATCGAAATAGGTAGGTTTGGTGTTGTGCTACTAGCGGAAGTGTTGCTTGCAGTTGTCATGATTTTGATTTGGAAGAAACCCGGATCGAAAAGCGTTTGCTTGATTCTAGGTTGAAAAATCTGATACCATATAGAGAGTATGAGGAAGACGAGAGAAAAGTATATTTGATGAATGATCTGTTACAAAGTTTTATACAGCTTAGAGTTTGGTTCTCAACCAACTACTCTAGACATACCTACCTTATCACTACAGCTATAGTTTACAACAGATTACAATTTCAAAAATTAAAATTTGATTTGTTCATTATCTCTTACACAGAGAAAAGTAGAATAGATCATCTCACATTTACTATGAAAATTAGGATTTGATAAGTATATATATAAGTAAGATTTATAACCGTTTTATATATAACGAGTTTCTGCATAACTGTGACTAGCATATGGCCAGCACTATGGTAGTATTATTATTAGTAGTAGTATAGACTATAACAATAGAAACTCCATTAATTTTGGTTCCAAAAACCTATATATTGTACAGTATATATTCAAAGATCTATTCAGTATATACTAATACTAATAAAATTAAATACCATATAGATTCAAAAATTCTAAAAATCTGAAGCCAATACATATAATAATAATGATGGTAACTCTTTAAAGGGATTAAATCCATACAATAATTAGAATGAGCAATTAAATGTACAAATATAGAAAATAGATTAGGAAGGTTTAAACTTTTTTTTAAACTTAGTACATACATAATTATTGGAAAAAAAAGTCAAATTGAAAAGAGAAATACAAACTAAGATTTTTTTTAAAGTAGAAATCAATAACTTTCATTGATCGGAAACAACGGGATTACAAACGTCAGAAGGTAAACTTCCGCACTATAGATGATTAACATGTAATCTAGCTAATCTATTTGCCAAAACATTAGCCTCTCTATTGACATAAGTTACAGAACAATCATCAAATAAAGACACCAAATCCTGTATTTCATGAATAAGCAAGCCACCCTCCCACCAAGAAGGCTTCAAACTATTAATCGCATTGACAGCTATCAAAGAGTCACTCTCAAAAATACAGTTATCTAAATCGCGTTCTAGAGCTAGCTCAAAACCCAATAAGAGAGCATGGATCTCAGCATAAAGAGAACTAGAAATTAAGATGCCTCGAAGCACTAGCAATAATGCTTCCTCCACTATCTCGTATCACAACCCCTAGACCAACTTGTTTTCTAGTGGAGCAAAAAGAAGCGTCTGAACTGATCTTCAACAAACCTAAGGGGGAGGATTCCATCTCGACAATCTAGTAACTTTGTTTATTGTTGGAGAAATAGGAGTAGCCTCGAGAAATCGGTGCTCCAACTTACTGGCCGAATGATAAATTGTAGTAGTAGAAGCACATACCGAGTCATGTAAACAACAATTTTTGTTAGCCCAAATACTCCATAAAACCCACAATACCTTAGTAAGTTGTCCAAGCCTAGAGGCTTTCATCAAAAACTCTTCCTATAACTCACTAGCATTATCCCCAACCCACTCATCACCAAAGATCCTTACCCATGGGCAAGCCAAGTCCCACAATCTTTTGCTCAACAACATTGGAAAAACACATGGAAATTTGAACTTTCACACTCACCACAACCTCATAACGTGGATTAACAGGGACCCATCTAGAAAGCAAAGCTGTTTTCGAAGGCAGAATCACCCAAAAGCAACGCTAGAAAAAGTATTTAACTTTAGGAGCCACCTGAGCTGACCAAACCAATTTCCACAAAGAATTATCATACACCCGTGAGTTCCTTGCCTAGTTTACGTGTTGTTTGCGATGACATAAAATCTGTTTTGGGTGAAAAGAAAGGGATTTCAAAGAAAGTTGTTAAAGAATGTATATTAGCTACTAAGAGTGAGATTAAGAGAGCTTTACATGAAAATTCTTGTATGATCTTACTTTTGTTTCGAAATACACTTATGAGTACTAACAGCTTGGCTGGAAATATTCCAAGCAATATTGTTTCTCTTTTGAGTGATTATGCAGATGTGTTTCCTGAGGAAATTCCTAGTGGATTACCACCCATTAGAGGAATTGAACATCAAATTGATTTCATTCCTGGAGGACAAATCCCTAATACGCCAGCCTATATGTTTAATCCTGATGAGACTAAGGAATTGGAGAAACAAGTTGGAGAGTTGCTTGAAAAGGGTTATGTGAGAGAAAGCCTTTCTCCATGTGTTGTTCCTGTGTTGCTTGTTCCTAAGAAGGATGGAACTTGGAGAATGTGTGTTGATTGTCGAGCTATCAACAACATAACAGTTAAGTATCGTCACCCTATTCATAGATTAGATGATATGCTAGATGAATTGCATGGTGCTTGTTTATTTTCTAAGATTGATCTTAAGAGTGGGTACCATCAAATTCGCATGAAAGAGGGTGATGAATGGAAGACTGCCTTTAAAACTATGCTTGGATTGTATGAATGGTTAATTATGCCTTTTGGATTGACTAATGCACCTAGTACTTTTATGCGGCTAATGAACCATGTTTTAAGAGCATTTATTGGTAAGTTTGTTGTTGTTTACTTTGATGATATACTTGTATACAGCCGCACTCTAGAGGATCATGTTGAGCATTTGAGATGTGTATTGGATGTACATAGGATTGAGAAATTGTATGCTAACCTTAAGAAGTGCACATTTTGCACAAATAGGCTTGTTTTCCTTGGTTTTGTTTTGAGTGCGCAGGGTATAGGAGTTGATGAAGAAAAGATCAAAGCCATCAAAAATTGGCCAACACCAACCAATGTTGGTCAAGTGAGATCATTCCATGGCTTGGCTGGATTTTATAGGAGGTTTGTTAAGGACTTTAGCACCTTGGCAGCACCTATAACAAGTGTGATGAAGAAGAATGCACCATTCAAATAGGGTCCAGAACAACAAAAAGCATTTGGGACTTTAAAGACTAAGCTTACTAATGCTCTTTTGCTTGTTTTACCTAACTTTAATTCTACTTTTGAGATTGAATGTGATGCTTCTGGTGTAGGAATTGGAGCTGTATTGGAGAGGATTAACAACAATGCTTACAAGCTTGATCTTCCTAGTGAGTATGGTAATGTAAGTGCTACCTTTAATGTTGCTGATTTATCTCTTTTTGATAATGATGTAGATTTGAGGACAAATCTTCTTCAAGGAGGAGGGGATGATGCACCCAAGGTTGATCATGGACTTGAAGATGAAAATGGAGAGCAAGGAAAGGATGAGCATGGGTTGCAAGAAAGCATGAAGATGCATGGAGATATCGAAAAGCATGTTCCAAGCACCAAGAAGATGTCAATCGATCCTTTGAGCTTACCATTAGGTCCAATGACAAGATCAAGAGTTAAGAAGTTCAAGGAGACACTCATGGGCTTTGTTAAAACTCATCTTGAAGATATGAAGTCCCTTGAAGTTCAATTGAAGTCATTTGGAGATGATTTGAACAAAGGGAAATCGCATGAAATCAAGTTCATTACCCTTCTTGCGATTTCAACCTAATTGGGCTTGTTTTGTTCCAATCGGCCTATTGAGGCTTAATTCTATCTTAGATTAACTTATTATTAAGTTTAGATGACATTAAGGATGAGGCTTGTTTGACTAAGTCCAATCCTTGTTTAATTATGCCTTGTTATTTATTTTTCCTAGTTGGACTTGTATTAGTTTTCCTTGTCTTTTAATTGGGCTTGTTAGGCTTGATAGCCACCCATATCTCTTTAGGAATTAGGTTATGTCGACCCTTACACCTATATAAGGGTTTGATATCTCTCTTGTAAGATTAAGTTAAGTTTTTCAATCAATTGAGTGTTTCTACACCTTGAGAATTTAGCTTCATTGTTCTAGTTTGAACATACTTAGGATTTCTTCAATCTTGTAGAGTCCTAGCAAACAATTAGGTAGTGATTACTTGGTTGTTTGTGAATCTTGTGATCTTAGGTTGTTAATTGCAGGTCTAATTAATCATCTAAGGCCGACGAAAGAAGAAGAGCTTGGTTAGGTTTATCGATTTCATCAAGTCTAGAAGTTGGTGTTTCAAGTTTAATCTTTGGAGGATTTCAAGGGTGAATTTGAATCTATCGATCACAACTAGATTCGTATTAGAAGACTCATAATATTTCGAGAGTGTCTTTGCTCCTTGAAGAATCAGTGAACCTCTGACATATTAAGCATTGTAGGTGTGTGGCAAAAATGCTTTTTAATGTACATATGTTTCCATTTCTACTTAGGAACGCATTGTAATTTATAAGTGTTCTTTTATAAGCAATTAAATATTTTATTTATATCATTCCAATTAATATCTTACAAGTGGATTGGCCCGCGTTGGCGCGTCAGGCGTTCAGCAATCTACTTCTTTGAACAATTTTCTATTCGAATTAAATTGTTTGATACGTAGGAAATTTCGAAAGTACTTTGATTTTAAATGTGTTGCATCTTTAAAAGGCTATACTATTAACATTGAGCATATGCCCAAAGTTAGCAATAAATAGTAAATATTAGTTTGTACATGGGCAAGTGCAATAGCTTCAATTTTGTTTCCTCCTCTAAAGTGTGTAGCACTTAAACAAAAACTAAGTTTACTCTCTTCTTCATATGGACATGAAAGGTCTGAAAAGAGGTTACAATTCTAGATAATTAAGGGGGATAGGAAAGGAAAGGATAATTACAAAAAAGGGCTCAAGGGCAAGAACTGGCTAGAAACTAACCTAGGGTCTTCTTAGTAATTTGTCAAGTGAGAAAAGACAAAAGGACAAAAAAATTTCAAATTGAGCCTCCTCATCGATCCTCGAAAGGGGCCTTTGATAAATTCCCTGGGTCTTTCAAATAATATTTAGTATATATATATATACTATCTATATATTTTCTCAATAAAATTTCTTAACTTCCAGATAGTAATTAATACGAATCTCTACACCAATTCCGTTTAGAATTTATCCTTGCGTCTACAGATGTTGAAATAAGTTCCACTCTCTTGCTCGCAAGTTACTAACATAGATTTTTCACAAAATTCTTAAACCGTCAAAAATCTAGTTTAATAAAAAGTGCCTCCAAATATTTTTAATTTGCTCAGATACCACTATTTGGTGTCCTGATAGGGTATAGATTCACATACATTGTCGCTGCTTCAAATATTAATCCTTATAAATTTACTAGTAGACTATGTTAAAAACAAAAAGGAAACTACTATTATTTATTTTAATGAAATTAGCTTACAAGAAAGCCAAGTCAAGATAATTTGAAACTAATTAACAAGCATATATATCAACTGAAAATACATAAATATATATTATCCTCAATTTCATCAGATTGTTTTGACCGAGACAGCTATGAGGATCACCATACATAAATCCTGTGTCATTATTATTTAGGAAAGATAAGATGTTGGGGTGAGGCGTGGGCGAACCATGGCTGAAAGAGGAACAGCCTTTTGCAAAGCAAGGCCAAAGGCCTCATCCATGTTTTGTTGGGTGCCATTCGGTATCATCCACTCGAAAGAGTGCACCAATGTGCCTAAAATGTACTCAACTAGCACAATCCCCATCCTGGTTCCTGCACAGATTCTTCTTCCAGCTCCAAACGGAATGAGCTCAAAATCATTTCCTCGCGGATCGATTTTGGCATTCTTCCCACTCAAAAACCTCTCTGGGGTAAAATCTAGTGGATTTTCCCAAACTTGAGGGTCACGACCAATTGCCCAAATGTTGACACTAAGCCTAGTGTCTTTGGGGATGTAGTAGCCATTGATCTCACAAGCTTGGGTGGAGACTCGTGGCAAGTTCAAGGGAGTGGATGGATGTTTCCTGAACGTTTCTTTGCAAATGGCTTGCAAGTATGCAAGTTTCGGTATGTCGGATTCTTCCAGCCTTCGGTCTCTGCCTATCACTTTATCCATCTCCTCATGAGCCTTGTTCAGTATGCTAGGATTTTTCATCATTTCGGCCAATGCCCATTCGATTACGCTAGAGGACGTGTCCGTCCCAGCAGTGAATAGATTCTTGCCATTGGATTGGAAAACACAAAATTAAACATTAAACAAATTTTATATTATTTTAAAAAAAAAGAAAGAAAGAAAGAAGAAGAAACTAATTAAGTTTAATTTACTATATAATAATATAATAATTTTTTATGATGATATACTCTTACCAAGAGAAGTGCCTTGACATTGGTTAGAGTGAGCTTTTCCGCTTCAGAGTTGTGTGTGTTAGCCATAATAACATCAAGGAAATCAGGCTTTCCCTTTCGCTGTGGAGCTGTTTCTGCATGCTCCTGCATCATCTTTGTCAACAGTGCATCCCATCTTTTATGTAATTTCTTCATCTCACCTTCAATTCCTTGCAAATCCATCCATGCAATCGACGGAATGAAGTCTCCGATGTTGAAAATGCCGGCAGAGGTCATGAGCTCCACAACCATGTCTTTGAATTCGTTGGATTCCGAGCCTTTCGTCACGAAAACTCGTCGGCTCAGTATCACTTGGCCGATCATGTTGGCCATGGCATAGGTCAACATCTCTGGCACCACCACAGGCTCGCCCTTTCGGCTAGACTCACACATGGCTCGAACCATATGGCCTAACTCAACGGCCCGTACTTGGGCCCAATCCTCTAAAGCCTTACCCCCAAGCATGTGGAGATTGCTCAGTTTACGAAGCAATTTCCACCTTGGACCATAGTCCGCAAACACCATGTCTTGCGAGTTATAAGCCAAGTGGGTTGCACCAGCATTAGGAGGTCGATTGGAGAAATTCAAGTCAAGGGTCTTAAGAAAAGCACGAGCAGCGTCGGGCGTTGAAGCCACCACCATGTCGCACGTTCCCATTTTCAGGTGCATGACGGGTCCATATTTTTGGGCTAATTTGGCCAAGGTCACATGGGGCATGGACCCTAGCAGGGGAAGAGCGCCGACCACCGGCCACCCTTTCGGGCCCGGAGGAAGGGTCCGGGTTGATCTTCTCAGAAGAGAAGCAATGAAATAGCGTGTGATGAAGAAGAGAATAACTGCTGACAACAACTCCCGAAGGAGATATGGGTCAAGGGGCATGGTGAAACGTAAAAAATTTCTAATGCTAGTAAATTAGGTGTAGAAGACAAGTAAAGTGCTATACAAATGGCTTTGGTTAATGTGAATTATATACACAAAGCGAGCCAAAGTTAGGTTTGCACGTGATAGATTGAGCTTTCCGTACCAACCAATGCTAGGGTAAATGGGTAATTTTTTCAATTTTCACAAGAATTTTTAGTCAAAGATTAAGGCCAGGAGAGTGGGTGATTCAATTTGTTTCGTAACGCTATTATTACAGCTTAGAAATTTCCCAGTCTGCAAAAGCAGGTAGGTTGGATTAAATAGGTTTCCTATGTTGGAAAAAAGGAGTGAATAGGTTCCCTGTATTATCTTTTTCTAATGTGGGTAAGGTGTGCCGAAAACGGGATTTGATTAAATGACAATCAGACAGCTTAAAAATAAAAGGGGGCAAAATCGTTACATTATTTGTTGGGCTATTGCTATCATCAATCAAGTTGGGCATTTAATTTTAGTGGGGGTTACTAAACTAAGTCAAGATTTTAAATGATTAAATTTTTTATTTTTTCTTTAATAAACATTGCCCGGTGGTTTCTTTTTAATTTAATTAAAATAAATTAAAGTTACTTTGTGTAGTTGATCTTAATCAATACTCCATATATTAAATTTCCTCTTTGAACAAAAATATATATTAAATTTCCTCGAAAGTAACATATATATATATATATACATTAAATTTCCACCATATCATTTAATAATATATACACACTCATATTCTTCAATCTTCTGAGGAGTTAATAGGAGTTATTTTAGTAATGAGATAATAATCTTTTAACATATATATACTAATTTTTTTTTAAAGCTCTGACTAATTCGAATGTGATTCATGTCGTCACTTGATTTTGTTAGGTGAATCTACCAACGTGACGGCTACGTACGTACATAATAAAAATATATGATATATACATATTAATTGTCTGGAACATTAGCTTTAAGTTTTACTATAATTAATTCTCACCTTTGTTCTCCTATCTTAATATTCAACTTCCATGCATAATTTTGGTTTTTACTCATCTTATTTCAAATTCCTAATATTTTTTTAAATGATATAATATATTCAAATCCTCATTACAATCAAATAATTCTTTATAATTCCAAAAAATATCCAATGTGAAATTATGACCAAATAAACAAACTATGTATATAATAATAAACATAATAAACTAACAAAGTTTGTTAAAAGACTTGAATTTGAGACCTCGCAGTGCAAGAAGCCAGCACCTTGCCATTTAGGCTTAGTTTGGTATTGAGGTTGCAATTTGAAAAAGCTTGGTTTGGAAAAAGTGCTTTTGAGAAGTGCTTTTTTAAATTGCGGTAGAAAAATATAAATAATGTTTGGTATTGCTGTGAAAAAATGGGGTTGAAGGATAAAATATCTAAAAAGGATATGGTAGTTAAAAAGGAAAGAGAAAAATAATTAGAATATTTTAGTCATTTAATGTCCAAAAGCACTTTTGAAACGCAAAAGCACCTAAGGATTAACTTTTCGGGTTGGCTTGGCTTTTGCGTTCAAAATCAGCTTTTGACACAAACCATGATTTATTTGGTATTGAGTTTGGGTTTAAAAGCAGCTTTTTTATCTTCAAACGCAATGCCAAACCAGGCTTTAGTCAAATGCTCAGATGCACTAACCATCCCAAGTTATTGAATCCTAATTCTTCCTTAATGGGACCATTAATGTGTATTTATTTATTGGCTTAAATACCAAAAAAATCCCTTAGCTTTTTCATTTGGGACAAATAAATCCCTTATCTTTTTTTGGGACAATAAATCCCTTTGCTTTCAAAAGTGAGATAAGTTGATCCTTTTTTAACGGACAGTTAGTCACGTGACGGCACGTGACTAACGAGCCGTCCGACATGCTGACGTGGCTTTTCCACGTCAGCTTTTTATATATGCCATGTGGCATGTGGGTCCCACATGCCAGAAATTAAAAAAAATAAAATAAAATATTCTTTCTATCATTTTTTTTAAATTCCTTCCTTCTTTCTTCTTCTTCTCCTTTATTTCCTTTGCCCTCTATCAACTGTTCGTCGCCGAAACCAGAATCCGACCTGTCACGGCCGCGCCGGAGCTCCGATCAAGCTTTGATAGACCCCAAATTTTCCAGATTAGCTTACCTTTCCTCCCTGACCTTGATTCTAGCCTTAGTTTTCCTCCCTGACCTTAAATCTACTCTTGGCCGAATCGAAATAACTCCCCCCGATTTCCTAACACCGGCAGCCAATCAACCCAATTGTATGATATTTTGTTCACTTCGTCACTCTCTTTAAAACCCACCAAACAATTTCAAGCAGTTGACTTGTGAGTTGTTGCATTTATTTGACTGTTGACTTGATTCATTGATGAGGATTGAGGAGCCTTGTTTACTGACTAAGCCTCTAGCCCTCACTCAGTTGACCATGAAAATGAATAGGAGAATCGGGCAAGCAAGAATGATGAAGGAAAAAAATTTATTATACTTTCTTTTTTAGTTCCTTTTAACATGTTGTGGTTTTTATTATTTCTATATTTATATACCTATTTACTTTTTCTGCTTTTAGAATTTTATTTCTCTTGGATTTTTGTTTTAATTTCAGATTTTTTGTTTTATAATTTATATGGCATGTGGGTCCCCATGCCACGTGGCATGAAAAGATGATGTGGAATAGCCACGTCAATATGACGGCACGTGACTAACAGCCTGTTAAAAAAGGACCAACTTGTCTCACTTTTGAAAGCAAAGGGATTTATTGTCCTAAAAAAAAGATAAGGGATTTATTTGTCCCAAATGAAAAGGCTAAGGGATTTTTTTGGTATTTAAACCTTTATTTATTTGGTTGCGTTACTTCCAATTCAAAACCGTTATCCACCCTCTCTTCCCACTTCTATGTTGCTGTCAGTTCTCATGATGGTTTTGCAATCAAAGAAATTTAATGGACTAATCCTCCATTAAGTTAGAAATTGAAGATAAATAGGCCTTCATCCCAATTTTATCATCCGATTGCAACTTAAAAATCTCTTCAAAGCTTTACATAGAGTTCTTCCACTTATCATGATAAGTGATATGATTGTGTTAGAGATTCACATGTGAGGGAAACATCTCACATCATAAAGAGATGTGTTGTTTGAAGGGTATATATACATGAATGACCCAAGAAACCATTAGTTTAGACTTTTGGGTTCGGAGAGACTCAGTCCCTGTCTAGGTTCAAGGCCTATCGAGTAGCTCATATACTTGTTGAACACCAATCCAAACCCAAAAGTCTAGACGGATGGTTTCTTGGGTTATTCATGTATATATGCCACTCAAACAGCTCATCTCTTTATGATGTGGGATGTCTATCTCACATGTGAACCCCTAATAGATTGTAATATGATCATATTACAACAATGAGGTAAACGTTTCTTTTGCTCTTTTTTCACTCATCTCCCCCACCCTTCCCCCCCCCCCCCCTTTTTTTTCTTTCATATGTTTGTTAATTGTTTTTAATTTTTTTAAATATTGGAAATTCAGCTAGCCACGTTCATTTTTAAAGAGAAAGTACTATCAATCTTTTACTTAACATGTAACTAGAACTTCCCGGCTGCGCTTCGCGTGCGGCTGTTTTATTTTATAAATTATTTTAAGAAAATTCAGTTAAGAAATGAAAATTTTGTTGTGAAATGATAACAAAACAAAAGTAAGGGAGTAGAGAATTGAAGTATGGAGAGAGACAATAGAATATGGAGAAGAAGAAAATATGAAGAAGGGGAGAAATTGTTCTTATTCATCTTATTTCATAACAAAGTAAGTGACATATTTATAGGCACATAGATACATCACCATAAATATTAGGGGATGAACTTAGTACATAGGTATAGGTATATGTGTATGAATGAACCAAGTCATCAATCTTATCCTTGCTTTAATTAGATTCATAGACATCCACAACATACATGTATATTCATAACAAATTTATAATTAATTTATAATTATTTAATAATTTATTTTATATAGGAAAGGGTATGAATGTCTTTTAATTTTTCCAAACTAAATGAATACAAATATAATAAACAAAACATTAAAAAATTAACTATTGACACTTGTCAAAGAAACCAAATGCCATGTGGCGCTCAATGAGGATCTTGCTCATAAAATTAATAGTAGGTTTAATTTTGTATTCTTAGATTTCTTGATTTATGGTTTTACGTGAATTGCTTGATTTTTTTTAATTGTAACTTCAAGGAAATAATTTTTAATTTATTTGAGTCACCTTTGAAATTTTGATTAGGAAAAAAAGAAATATGTAGTTTAGATAGGAATACTATTAGCTTTGGGATGAATTATAATAACTAGCTAGCTAGCGGTGGGATCAATTAATTAGAATGTTACGTTTTTATGTGTTTTGGTTTTAGATAAAATCTATATATATGGCTCTCTTTTTAGTGTGTTTACCAACACATGTTAATTTTTAACAATATACAAACTGATTAATTATATATATATATATATATATTATATATATATATATAGCAGGGCGGTATGCGCTTGCGCTACAATCATCTTCTTATTATGTCTATATTTTTTGTAGTTGTTTAAGTCGATTAGTAAAAATATATTGCATTGGCTGTAAGTTAATCAGTTAGGAGAAAATCATACATCCAAACAAATAATTCGCATATATAAAGCAAAACACATGACATCTCTTTCATTCTAAAAGTGCATTACCTATATTCTACTCCAACTCTAGGTAATTCATCAAAATAAAGCTAATATTATACTCCTCCATCTCTAGATAATTCATCAAAATAAAGCTAATATTAATTGTTGTTTGAAATGTATGTTGATTATCCAAAAAAACATAGTACGCTGCGGTCATTGTTGTTTAATCTTGATTGCAATTGTTAAATTAATGAACTCGGGTAGGTGCAAGAATTTGGCTTCTGCATAAGGAAGGCCTAATTTTTTGTAGTCAAGGAGCATGTATAATTTTCGTAGAAAAATTGAATTAGTTGAGAGCATATGCAGGAGCATATGTAATTTACACAATGCATCACAAAATGATTGTACTTAGCATTGGCTAACTGTGCTTTTGGAAATGTGGAAATATACTAAACATAAGCAACTAATAAAAACCTCAATAAAAAGAAGTCGAATGATAAAATAAAAGAGGAATAAAGAAATGTTAAATTTAAGTATCAAATAATATAATCAACAAATAAATCCAGATTTACCTCAAAATGTTGCGGTGAGAAGTGAAACCTCCCCACTTTAGGTTATGTCATCCTAAGGCGCTGTTAAATTAAATGGAAGGATCTTATCAACGTCCACCTGGAAATTTTAGGAAACAAAAGGAGTCCATGTGAAACCAATTCATAGAAATATCAGGGAAGAAGAAACCCACCCAAATAAAAATGAAGACGAAAGGAAAACAGAACTGGAATGTCAATAGTTTACCCATGAATCAACCATTATTGCAGATACATTTATAGTACCAACCCTTTGGAATTCCGGCAGAAGAGTTGAACCGGTAATTCCTAATATCCACACACAATTAATATGTAATTAAATACACTTAATCATAAATATAAAATTAGTAAAGTACGAAAAGGGCAGCAGGAAAAGTAAGGGAGGAAATTCATCGAGAGCCTTTTTAGTCACCTGAAAAGTGCGAAAAGACAAAAAAAAAAGGCAAAAGGAGGCACCACATTAATCCTCAAATTGGCCTTTAAGTAATTTCCATAGTTACTAAAAATAATATATACTCCCTCCGTCCCTCAAAATTTGTCCACCACAAAAATGCACAAAGTTTAAGAAAATTAGTGGGAAAGATGGTGATTATCAATTTTGACCTTTGCTTTATTGGTTTTTGAATTTTATGCAATGATGATAGATGAAAAGTGGAGAGTAAATTTGAGAATTTAAGTAGATTTGTTGTCTATTTTTGATAAGGGACAAATAAACTGGGACTTCCCAAAAGGGAAATGTGAAAAAAAATGGGACGGAGGGAGTAGTATATATATATATAATTCTTTTGGAGTATAAATAGAAATGCATGTTTGTTGTAACTTTTTGTGTATTAGTCCAAAAATATAATATATAAATAAATAATTAATATTAAAATAATTAATTAGTGACTAGGTTCGGATAGTGGGTATCCTAAGGTCACTACTCGAACCCGTCACGGGTACTAAAACTACTACTTTTACCTTATCCTAACTCAATTATATAATACCCTAACTACTTGTACCTTATCCTAACCCGATTATATAGTGCCGAGTACCCTATCATTTACTACCCACATGCATCCCTATCTAGGCATTAACAATCAAAATAAATCTCTATATGCCCAAACATCTAAATCTAGGTATTAACAATCAGACTACTTGTACCTTATCCTAACTCAATTATATAATACCCTAACTACTTGTACCTTATTCTAACCCGATTATATAGTGCCGAGTACCCTATCATTTACTACCCACATGCATCCCTATCTAGGCATTAACAATCAAAATAAATCTCTATATGCCCAAACATCTAAATCTAGGTATTAACAATCAGAATAAATCTCTATATGCACAAACATCTAAATGGAGAAATCAACTAAAAGTAAGAAACTACCATAAATGAACCATCTACCTACCGAATACACAAATAAACAAATAACAAACTAAATCTCTATATGCACAAACATCTAAATGGAGAAATCAACTCAAACTAAAAAACTAACATAAATGAACCATCTACCTACCAAATACACAAATAAGCAAATAACAAACTAAACTCACATTCCGTGAGATTTGAACCCAGGACGTCACAGTCCAAATACGATGCACTTACCAATTGAGCTAACAACTCGAGTGCAATTATTGTTTTTTTTTTTAATGCTAGAAAGAAAGGTATTTTGTATTATTTGTTTTGAAAACCAAAATTAATCTTTAATGGATTTTAGCAGCGAATGCTAGTCCAAGCCTAACCCAAAATTTTTGAGATGGGCCGAACCCAAAAGTGCACCGACTTACCCTGACCCGATCGCCTCCTACAAATTACAAAAAGAAAATTATATAAGTAGCTTCGCCAATCAATTAACTTGCCAGTTTATCTCTCTCATTCCCACTCTTGATAGGAAATCCCCAAAACCTGTTTATCGCTTTTAATCTTTTCCCTTCTCGTCCATAAGAATGACATCGATCAGTCTCCGCAAGGGCAACACCCGGCTCCCGCCGGAGGTCAACCGTGTCCTCTACGTTCGCAACCTTCCATTCAACATATCCAGTGAGGAGATGTACGATATCTTTGGCAAATACGGAGCTATTCGCCAGATACGCATTGGAACAAGCAAGGAAACCCGCGGCACTGCCTTCGTCGTCTACGAGGATATCTACGATGCCAAAACGGCGGTTGATCATCTATCGGGTTTTAACGTTGCCAATAGGTATCTGATTGTGTTGTATTATCAGCAGGCCAAGATGAGCAAGAAGTTTGATCAGAAGAAGAAGGAAGAGGAAATCGCTAGGATGCAAGAGAAATACGGTGTTTCTACTAAAGATAAGTAAAAAAATTCAAAAAAAAAAGTTAGGGTTTTGGCTTTATGTTCTTTGTGATGTTTTTGTCTGGAACCCTAGGGTTTTGTATGAACATCTAAATTAGTGGTTTAATATAATCGTATATGTTGTTCGATTGTCTTTATTTAAAGTTAACTATCTTTTTTCATAGCGGTCTTGGGAGAATTTCAAAGATGATGTGCGAATTTTTATGTTCTGTGGTGTTTTGTGTTTGGCCGTATTGATAGATTTAATATTTTCTGAAAATTATGGTTATTGATGGTTTCTGGAATTTGTAGGAATAACTTTACATATCTGGAACTTTTGAGTGGTCTGCAACTTCACTTGTGTCTTGCAATCTATTAAATACTTTGATTTTAGGCATAATAAGATGTGATGGTTAAACCTGTTTTTCTGCTGCTGGCTTAAAGATGTCAATGTATGAAAGCTGTGACCTCCTGAGCTCAATATCAGGGGTCCTTTACAATAACAATAGTATTAGTGTTAATGATGAAGAAAAAGATCAGTTGATACTTTATCTTTAACTTCTTCCATGTGTTGGTAGTTGATATGTAAGTAGGATTTTAATGTTTGGGGACTAATTGGGAGTGCATAGTGCTTTCCTAGTTAATTTGATTGGAAGCAACATAAGGAAGCAAAATAAGGCAAAGTTTCGGAGTAAATAAGTAAGAAGTAGAACAATTTTTAATAAAAAAGGATGACCTGGGTATTTGTGTTTGTGGTTTCTAACCTAATATGCTTGGTAATTGCAACCTCTGTTTGACCTGCAAGCTGTTTGAACTTTGAAGTGGACTTTCAATAATCATCTCTTCTATGCTTAGGAAAATTTGTGTTCCATCTGAACTCAGAATTGGCTAAGGCCTAAGGAGTTCAGACATGATAGTGATTGCTTATAAGATTTAGAAGGATACTTTTCTCTTCCTATCATCTTTGAAATGAAATTGATTGATCTCATGAATTTCTTCCTAATTATTAGACCATCTTCCTCATATTCCTTTGTTGTACTCATGTATTCTTGCTCATGAAGTTGATTTAGAAATGAATGGAGTGGCAAAACACTTGTTTATAATGTAGTATCTTACTCATTTATACCAGTTTAGAGTCTAGAGTTGAGACTAGAGCCAAATCATTCTTAAGTATTGGCTGAACTGTATGAACAGAGTATAAGAGATGAAGCATAAATGGAATATGTAGTTAGTATATAAAGGAATAAGAAATCTTCCGAGTACAAATAGTTGGAGGGATGGAATAGTAGACCTCTTTATGCTGAATATGTTGCATCACCTTCAAGTTTGTATTGCTGGGGTTCTGTATGCTACTAACAGAAAATTCCTTGCTTGAGTAGCTTTTAGCAAAAGCTTAAGCCACAAAAGGTGTCAGTTGAAAAAATAAAGAATGGTAATGCTGGGGGTTATAGAAGGCAGATTAACCAGTAGAAAATAATGCATGAGCATAATCCTCTCATGTCTCATCTAATCTAGAAAGAAACTTAAAAATAAAACATACTGGAGTATCTGTTTTAGAAAGGACTTTTCATGGTCTGCCTGTGATATTTAGAAGGCATCAAGCATCCTTTCAAGTATGCAGTTTGCTTCCTGAAAATCTCCAAGATTTCAAATTTCTTCTATTAATATTTCAACAAGAGATGCCTGCTTAAATTTGTGATTTTTCCCCCTTGAATGAAAGATGTCAGTGTTAGTGTCTTCTGTCCTTGGGATTTTAAAGGAGAGGCAAAAACAGCAGTAGATGTAGTTTATCTTTGGAAAGAAGAAAGAAAGATTAGTGTCTTGAAGGAATTGCTGGGCCTGGGACTGAGATGGTGGTTCGTTTGTAACTTTTAATTTTGTGTTCTTTAAGTAGCAGAAAAAATTGTAGTGCTTAAGACGATTATGGAAGACAATTTTTTGCATGCATCGCATCAGTATGTTTGTAAGTGTAATGAAAACATAACGTAATGGTGATGTTTGAGTGAGACTGGGAAACAAAATAATTGAAGGCCAGTCCAAGGTGGGAATGAGAAGTCAACAGAGCCTAATAGAGTTGAAACCCTGAATCATCTTATTCAAAACGTTGTTTGTTTATAAAATGAAACCTGGAGAAAATTTTAGTCAATGATGAAGTAAATTATGGGCCAAAAATATAAACTAAAGTCTAAATATGGAGAAGGAAAAGAAAGACTATAAAAAATCTGTAACTATCTATGCAAGAGGGGCTGTACTTAATTAATTGCAGACATTAAATTCAAAATGTATTTAAATCGAAAACAGAGAGTTGTATTTTTCTTGATAAGGCATATTCAAATCGAAATCTCGCGGCTTCTTAGGGACTTCCTTGTTAGATTCTTGAGTGGACTCAGCAGGTTTGTCATTCCCAGTCAATTCCGCTTGCAACTGCATTCTGTCGATACCTTGGGTAAGTTGAGGAGCATTTTCAGACAATCCTTGTGGGAGTTTGGGTTTCCTTTGGAATATTAAGACGCCACCACGTCCACGGCCACCACCAGCAGCGTTCTTCCCTGGATTAAACAATCTTGTATGGGCATGGCTATTATTATTAATAATAGCGTCATCAACAGCTACAGCTCTGTGGGCTCGATGACACCTTTTGTGGCCACCAAGTGCCTGTCCACTTGGAAAAGTCTTGCCACAAATCTCACATGGATACCCATACCCTGAGCCTGATCTTATTATACTATTATTACTAGGCCTCTTCTTAACTCTTCCCTGGCTGCAACTACTGCCTTTGTTGTTGGAATCAGACAGTGGACTTTCGACCTCCGATTGAGACATGCCCATAGAGGCATCTGCTTCAACATTTTCTTCTTCAGTCATCAGCTTCTTATTTTGGGACAATGGCTCTAAGTTTTTAAGCATTCTTTCCATCTGATTAGAAACGGAATTAGATCCATGATGGACCCTTGAAGATGGCGATCGCATTGTCCAACGTACTAATTAACTTGGACTTTGAGGCTTGTAACTTGTAATGAATGTTTCTAAGTGGAAACGATTATGTAAAGACGTTTATATATATAATTGATGAAAAGACGCAACTTTGTGTATAATCAAGGGAGATAACCTTTGGTTATACATATATACGTACGTGCCTTATTAGGAATAATCATAACTGTTTACTTGTGTAATGTAACTAATTACTATTATTTGAGAAATAATCATCCTAAAAATAAAATACATCTCTTGATATATTCATTGATCCATTCAGGCAATGTTTGTATTAATTTCCCACTTGTACGTACGTACTAGCCCGATTCAGATTCTTAAAAACTATACTAGTACGTACTGTAGAAAAGTACCAACAGTTTAATCAGTTTTGAGGACATTCTGATCAGTGATTTTGTGGATTCCTCCTCGTTGAATTCCTCTCTTGAAATGGCATTCGACATTGTTTTTGAGTTAGAAATTACGATTTATGTCAAATTCTCTTTATTATTATTATTATTATGAAATAGTAATTGTGATAATTAACCAAACAAACAGCCAATTAAGAAAAGAAAATGTTCATTAATATAGCAGGGGCAAACGAGAATATATAGCATAGCAATTAATATTAATTAAAGCAGCAATTGCAATTGCTAAGGAAACTAATCTTCTCTAACAACTTAAGAATACTACTATAAAACAGAGAAAATTAATCATCCTTGATAAGGGATGTTAAGATCAAAATCTAGCAGTGTCGTCCTAGGAGGATGTTCTTGATCAGAAGATTCTTCACACTGATGAGCACTTGCTGCAGATATCTCTGTTCCGAACAAAACAATATTGCCGAGATGTCCAATATTGGTGGCGGCAGGTTGTTGTTTAGGTTTTCTTTGGATCAACATCTGCCTCAAGGACTCAATATCTGAGTTGAGTGATCTGTGATAGGATTTGTGGCCGCCAAGTGCCTGACCCGTTTCGAAAATCTTGCCACAAATCTCACATTGGTGCACAGTACTAGTTTTGTTTGACTTGGAGCGTTTAGGGTTAGGGTTAGGGTTGTTAAATTTTCCAAACAAGTGCCTGATGCTGATCTTATTCCTTGACGACAAATCATGAGATTGGTTGGAATGGGATTGATTTTCCATCTCAGTATGATCAGAATGTAAGAGTCCATAGCAAGCCCTCAAAGGCGCAGCATCATAGATAATGTTGGCAAGATCAATATTCTTGGGTGCACTAGTTCTTTTACCAGTTTCAGACCAGTTTGGCATATGTTTGAGCAAATCATTGCAACCACCAGCTGAGTGAATCTTCCCCTCTTGTTGTTGTTGTTGTTGGGTATTTGTGGTGGTCTGATATTTCTGATCATCTGCAGCAGCTTCAGTCCAAGAATATTTATGAGGGGAATCTAATTTATTACTAGAAGTGGGAGTGGAACCCTTAGGCTTAGGGCGATGATAGTTTCTGACATGTTGGCACAAGAATTGCATGGATGAGAAACTTTGCTTGCAAATAAAACAACCGAAGAAACCCTCATCATCATCTTCTTCGAATTCCCTGCCACGTTTCCTACTCTTGACAGGTTTGGACTTATTATTAGGGTGATGCTGACTATGGACACGAAGATGCCCACCCAAGGCCTGGTCTGACTGAAACCCTCGCCCGCAGTATTTACACCTTTTCATTCATTCTTTTTCTTTCATCTCTTTCTCTTCTTCAACATGATCAAGATCAGGATCAGGGGATTCAATCTCAATTTCTTCCAGGACCTTTACTTTCTTGGTTTTCAAGATTTCGACATCACCCATTGAATTTGAAGCATCTCCGGGCATTATTATGTGATCGGTGCTTTCTGTCTCAGTACTGGAATCACGATCAGTTTGATGGAGGTTGTGAGGATCACACATGTTTCAAACAAAATTAAAAAGCCAACAACTCAGAAAAGATTGCAGAAAGAAAGAAAACAAAACAACTGGGAGGAGCAGCAGGATTTGGGAATTAACTTAGAGAAGAATAAATAAAAGAGTGAGAGTGTGGGTATATATTTATACTAAAATTTTCTAACCAACAAAATCCCACTCAATGTAGGATTTGGAGTTTGGACTTTGACATCTACTTATTTCTAAATAAGGATTTCTCTTTTTCCTTCATATCCACGTTTCTTTATTGTGCCTTTAATTTGTAGGACGTTGCTTTTTTTTTTTTGGCTCAACAAATCAAATTAATTTTTTATTCCTTTTTTTTTTGCCTCATCTTAAATTGATCTCCTTGTTATAAATTAAAAAATAATAACGAAAAATTTAATTAAGTTTCGTGGTCAATCTTGGTAATTAGAAAAACTAATTAGCACACACAATATATTAATTTCATATCTAAAATTTAAAATAATTATTGTAGTTAGACATTAGTAGTTTAGTTGTGGTTGTGTCATTGGGATAAATTGGTGGTAAAATTTTGATAAATAAAGCAAAATTAGTATTATTCTGGTAGTAACAAGTAACAAGTAACAAGTTGAGTGGGTTAAAAGAAATTGATCTTAATTACATCTAATTTCTAAATACTTGAAAAAGTTGCAATTTAGTTGTAACAAAGAGACAAGTGTTGAAGAAAAAAGGAAAAAAATAGAGCAAAAAGGGCAAGAAAATTAGAAAGCATCCAAGCACTTTAGTTTGGACAAGGGTGGATACCCTCTTATAGTGGCAACCCTCATTAACAACAAATCTTTTCCTAGCCTTTGTTTTGTTTGCTTGGCAAACTACTAATCCAATTTTGGCACTCCCTTTGGAAAGATTATACTCATAATATATAATTACCACCAGTATATAACTGAAATTTGGTTTAATTAGGTTTAACCAACTTGCTTCGACCAATCCATGGTTTGGTTTCATTTCGTTTTTCCTGTTGATCCCGAATGATGCATTCAAAATCTAACAAAACCATTATCTGTTATAATTTTTGGGGCATTATTTAAATAGTAATTATCTTTCTGGAACTGGATTTATCATTACCACTGCTCCGACCATCTCCTATAGTTTGCCACATGGCCATGAACCATGAGACAGAGGTAAATCTAATAAGCCTCCACATTCATGAACATCTCTAATAATATTGTTCTATTTCTAATTGAACATCTAATATCCAAAGATGTTTCTGAGAAACTAAATTTATCAAGTTATTTTGAATGTCAACAGAAGAAAGCATGGACATCTGTTCCTCAATTTGGAGGGTGGGATAAAGGTCCAGGAGCCACAAATTACTCTATGGTTTTCTCCCAAGCTCGTGCCAACAGGAAGCAACACAAGATTGAGATTAGGCGTAGCCTTGGTAGCCAACAGGAATTGATTGCTGCTTCATTACCTTTACCTCGCCGACTAGAGGAGGATGATTCTGTGTCGGTAGGATTTCATTGCACCACATTCTGCTTTTTGCTACAACAATTTTAAATGTCTTCTAAACTCTGCTTTTTGACTTTTTGACTCATGTATAACTTGATTACTAATTCCTGGAAAATGCCCATTTTCTCATTTCTAATCCATTTTGCCCATTTGCCCATTTGCCCTTTTGCCCTGCAGAAGAAAAGGAAGATCTTGACCTTCATTAACTGCTGCATCAGGCCTTGATCCCTATGCCTATGCCTATCTACCCAGCAATGAATATTGAATTCTGCACATCTCCACTCATTTCGCGCTGCAAACAGATCTAGACTGCCATGTAATAATATACACAAGACAAAGCCTTCTTCCGGTGGGGACTAAGCAGAATGTTTTTAAGATTTAAGCATATGATGTACCAAGTAAACATCCTCCTTACTAATGTATAACTCTATACCTGTACTTAAAATTAAAGGATTCACGATAATAACATTCCAATGAAACTTAAAGCACTGAAATGTTCATTTCTCATCTTTCTGGCTGTGAATTTAGACTCTGTTGTATAATGCGAAAAGACTTTGACGTTTGAGTAGTTATAATGTAAAAGTGGTCTCACCAAATATACTTTTCTTCGTCATGCATCCATGCATGTCACAACAACTGTTTCTGCATCTCTGTTCGAACTAAACATGGGTAAGTCCTTATTTCATTTACAACTACAGTTAAATACTAGTATCTGTCTTCTTTATTTATCCCCCCTTTGCCGGTGCTGCCTGTCATTTAAGATTTCGATTTGAAGCGCTTGACGGGAGCTTTGAGGGAAGTTCGGTACATGGCATCAGCCTTGTCAATTCCATTGAAAAGATAACTGAAGGGAGGCATATCTATGTACTTTCCAGAACCAGGGACAACTCTCAGCTCATCATCTTTCCAAACAACTCTTCCTCCAACAATTGTTACTTCAACCTTCCCCTGAAAAACCATATGAAATTCCTATTAAAATTGCACATGGATGACAAGCTCCAGATTGAGTACTTGAATTCATTTAGCACACAGAGAACCTTAGATATAGCTAAGTGGATCGTTTAATATTTTTTTCAAAATTTCGGAGAAAGCATACATGACCAAGTAACAGTGGTAACTGGTAAGTGCTAATATGAGAAAAACCACAGAAGATCAGATGCCTAACATCCCAAGGCATGAATTGCTCATTTAATCAAATGATATATCAACCCAAAAGATTTACTACCCATCTAGTTTTTCTATTTTCCCTTGCACAATAGATACTTCTATACCTTGAACAACCTATATACTCCATTTTTTTTTTCGCCACATAGGAGGTGGGGGAAGGAGCCTACCTAGGGGAGTGAGGACTCTTGAACTTAAGACCTCCCTCGGATGAATTCTAACCTCTCACCATTTAGACTATAGGGAGAATTCCTATATCCTTCATAAGTTGCTACTTTAACCTTGAACCATCTATCCCATGCAAGTAGCTGCTTTAGTTCATTTAGAGGAACCGTTCTAGCTTTCTACCTCATAATAAGTAATAACACCATAAGATTTTTTAATGCACTATTGGATCTCAATGAGTCCACATCTATTTAGACGGCCTAAACCCTAATAAACCATGAATTACTATTTCACATTTGAAATGTAACAACAGAAGGAAGTGAACACAGGCATGGTAAAACATTTGAGAAATAGTATTTGCTTGGAGATATTTAAGAGATTATGTGTGCAAGGGAGTGACACCACCGACAGGAAGCATAGACTAATACTCAATACATGAAATCAGTCAACATTACCTTTCAAAAGTGGAAGAATAAGTTCCATAAGATCCAGTTACTGGTCCCAGCAAATGGAATAAGCTAAGAGATTGAGATTACCTTTCCTTTTCTACCCTCGTAGACGTTTGTATCAGTTCTAGAGTGGTGGGAGCTTGCACTTATTTCAAAACTCGAGTTAGGATTGAATATAATGATATCTGCATCAGATCCAGCGAGAATTGCTCCTTTTCTTGGATAGATGTTGAAGATCCTAGCACTGGAAAATCCCAAAAAGTTCAAGTAATTACATATGCCACATATGCGGGCAGCTAAAAGCACAGACAAATTGTTGAAAGCAGAGTCAACACACGTACTCTGAAATGGCATTAATTCATAAATAAACAACTAGAGTGGTTGACCATAAACTAAATTGTTCCGATTAGACCATATCACCATACCATTCTGTGCTTGTTATCCGGACATAACCACTGACAGATATCTGGCCAGATTCCTAAATGACAAAGTCAATATTTGAGAAAACAAATAATTTATAGAGTATGATCATAATCCGATTGTTTAATTTAAGAACTTAGGAAAAAGTTTATTAAAGCTTACCACCATCGTATCCCAAACCAGGTGCATCCTCTCCTCAATCCCTGATTTCCAAAAGTATCACAATCTGAGATAGCTTTAAACCAATACAAGAATGCAAATTCACAATTGCCAGGGATCATTTACATTACCATTGACACCATTGGGAATTTTCCTAAAATCATCAATGCCAAAGGCTTTTTGTGTAGAATTAAAGACACAATGATCAGTTCCTACAAGCTGCAACCAGTGAAAATACCTTCAAAAAATCCTTCAAACTTATTATTAGCAATTCTTATGCATCTTTTAAGTGAGAAAACGTAATTTAGCTTCTCAAGCTGCTGCCTTAATTCTACTGACATTTGTGGGAAGAATTATCAAAATCATTTTACTAAAAAGCCCATATCAGCAGGCTTTGAAACCTTTTGAATTGATGGCCAAAGAACCTAGAGAATCCAGGAGTATTTATGGCCTCTAGTGTCACTAAATTCTCGGTGATTAGGTTTTGACTACATAATTCAATGATGAATAAGAAACCTGCAAAACTCCAGTTGAAAGGGCTGCTTGCAGAGCCTTGTCATGTCCAGCTTCCCTGATAGGAGGACTCATCACGTACCTGAAATGTGAGAAGAATGTAATATCTCAAAACACTTTTATATAATTGAAAGAATATGAGTAAAGGAAAATGAAGAGGAAGGTTCATGCTTTGCTGCAGTGATGAAGTCAGGATCCCAAAGCCCAGAATCATTGAGGACTAATCCAGAAACCACAGGCTCTCCAATGACCTTCTGCCCTGTAACATGAAAAAAGTTATTCCAGTCAAGAAATCTACCTCCCCAAAAGGTTATTGTCCTGCCAAACTATTCGGACAACTATTTAGAAGATCTACACTGTGGTTAAAAGGTTGCGAAAGCATCAAGTCGTTTTGCACACACCTTGCAAAACAAAATGCTCATTACATGGATAACATAGAGATATCATTCACAAAAATAAAGATAATAAGATACAAGAGAACTTGATACCTGATTTTCGTGCTTTAGCTATTTCATCCATGGCATCAATGCTCATCACATGAACAACATACAGAGGCGTATTCACAAACTTTGCCAAACGAATTGCTCGTGCAGTTGCCTCACCCTCTAGCTGCATGGAAATCAAACTGGAAAGCCTAAGTAATGAGTAGGACATATGCTCAATCACACATTAAATAAAGCAATCTTTAGGATACAATGAGTAAGCAGAAAGAAGCATCCTACGGATAAGAGTTTTGCTGCTTATAAACAAACAGCTTGATAGAATCAGCTAAAATAATGAACATTTGAACTGTAATCTTTCTAAGACATTCAAGTTCCATTTTTGGCAGCAAATGCAAGTAGTTTTACATCCTACAATTTATATGTAATTACCTAATAATCTTTTGGGAAACATATGGCAGAAAATTAACGCAGATACAAGTACCTCTAAGTAAACTCTACGAGACTCTTGCTTCCCAGTTAGTACATAAATTAATAATAGGATAAAGTGGAAAATATAATGCATAAGTATGGTTGATTCTTATGTGGCATATCATTTTAAGGCCTTGGACATCCCAGCCACTGCTGATCTCTGCTGTGAGTGATTAAGGTAAGAAAGAAGCTTTCCCTACCCATCATTGGAAATTATATGAAGATCCATTAAAAATAGAGCAATGCAACTGATCCACAAATCACATATTCAATCAGAGACATTAAACAATCAAAAGAGATTAACCAATTATTAAGGTTTAACAATTACCACTGCAGGCCTAGAAAGGGCATGCCCTTCTGGACCAGTAATACCGAGCTCAATCATTCTTTTCTGTCCTTCAAATACAGCATCACCATTTTCAGCATGGACCATAGCCAAGGCACCAAGAGACTTACACCTCTCAAATCCTTGCAGTAGAAGTTCATCATTGATCATAAGAGATCCCTTGTATGCCATAAAAAACTTGAAAGAGTTTATGCCTACAAGTTGGAAAAGCTACATGGGTAAATATTGCACTTCATTCAGGAATCCATACAAATTTTGCTTAAAGATTGGATCATGAAGTCTTAGTTAGATGTCAAAGAAGCTTCTATGATAGATGCCACTAAACATAAATATGAAAGATAAAGATTCTTACCTTTCTCCTTAACCATTATTTCCATTTCCCTTGAAACCGATTCATCCCATTTTGTGATTGCCATATGGAAACCGTAATCCATACACGACTTCTTTGCTTTCTTTTTATAGGCTTCAAAACCTGCTACCAAACTACCATTAACTGGTATAACAAAATCAATATGCATTGTTGTTCCACCTGCTAATGCTGCAGCCTGACCACTAAAGTAATCATCAATCGTCTCAGTACCCATAAACTCCATCGCGAGGTGCGTATGAGGATCAATTCCTCCTGTTGACATCATAGAGCTAGTAAAATGATGAACAGAAACAGACATGTTTAGCTACTAGGTTGTCAGGAAATAGGGAAATAACTTGACAATGCACTTGATGAGGTTTAAACTAAACAACACATATGTGGGCCCATATCCACTATAGTAACAACTCCAAAATTAACAAATCTATTCATCTATAAATTCACCCAGGTGTTACATGAATGCTCACATTATGGATATATAGATAGATTCATGTTCTATAGGATAGTCATTGAAGATAGCATGAAATATGAAGACATTTTGCAGACAAAAAAAGGAATAGTCTGTTCCTCAAATCTAAATTCCAGAAAACTCAATTGGCTGGATTAAAAGTAACAGGCATAAGATGTACACAATCCAAGATACATGATTAATCTTTTCGAGCTTTTTTAAAAGAATTTTAAAGAGCACACCTTTTCTGTTTTCATCCCCTACATTCACAGTCAAGATTCCAAACAAAACAAGATATATATCATTTATTCATAGTATTAGAAGATGACCTGGCATGACGTATTTTCCAGCGGCATCAAGCAAGGTAACATCATCAGGAACCTGCAAAAAAAGTTTAAAAAGATCAAAAGCAGACAATAGCTTAAATTGAAGTAAGAAGTTTGCTTGGGAACATTTCTAATGCCACTGCAAAGATGAGAGCGAAACTTTTTTGTGCAACCAAAAGCAGGGTTATATTCCCAATTCCTGATACTATGAAAATCATTTCAAAGATGTTCATAAATATTTCCAAAGTGGAAAATATAAAAGCCAGATTTGATATTATAATTGACATGTCCATGATCTTAGTATTGGGTATTTAAAAAATCTGCATAAGTAAGAAGATGTAACCTTGATATTAGGCTGGACAGCAACAATAATGCCATCTTCCACATAAACATCAGCTATCTGCTGGTGGTGAGCATTCACAACAGTTCCTCCTTTTATCAACAGCTTCGATGATGAAATCCCACACGTTGACTCAGAATATCCAATCCCAGCATCACAAAACTGAATCAAGTTGAACAAATACAATCACCCTTAGAATTATTCGTTTAAGCTAAATAAATTAGACCAATTGAAGTGGAAGTAAATCCGAAATCATCGTTTGAAGTTCAAGAAAAGTTTCTTATCCCACAATTCCCAAACTCTTTTATCTAAGTACAACACAAAAAAGGAAATTTTTTTTTGGGTGAAGAAGTATAGAAGGGTCATTTCATCAACGCGATCAAATATAGTGATTTGGATTACATCATCAATCTTATTTAAAGCTGCAATTGGATCAAAATCTAAGAAGGAGGAGAGAAAGAGCGGGAAGTACCTGGTCTGATTGGGAATGAGAGAGCGATGAGAAAAGGAGAAGAAAAGAGAGAAAAAGGAGATGAACTGAGGAATGAGCCATGGAATGGAATGGAACTGAGTCTGACTGAGGCTAACTTCACTTGTCTTGTCTTGTTGCAGATAGATATATATCATTATCAGAATATATCGTTGGCTTTGCTTGAAAGAGGTTGACTTTGAGCGCGATTGAGGTCAGATATCTGTTTCCCGTTTTTTGATTTTTCAAATCCATGGGGTTTTCTTTTATGGTGCTTTGTTGTGGACCCAAAGTTATTACTCCTATGTAAATATATGTGCAATGAGAACCATTGCTTATTGTTTTGTACTTTTGTTGAGGTCCAGGGTAAAAACATACTCCCTCCAACCCAAAATAATCCAAACTAAGAATATCACAAGCATATAAAATAACTAGTGTTTTGTCACACGTGGAATTTAAGTTTTGGTTTACACTTATTTTAGGTTAGATACTATATATATAATATAATGTAATTGTTAATTTTAAAAAGATTAAATTTGTTTAAATTATTAAAAGTTATTAAGAATAAACTTATCAAATTTTCATGAGTAACTCTGTTAACCGTTTTAATAGTAACATAAATTATCGAATTTACAGTAGTTAGTTATTGAAAAGTTATATAGTTTATATAAAAAAAATTATACGTGAACCATGATATTCAGTAAATTTTTTATTATATTATAAATTAATTAGATAACAATTTCATCAACAATAGAGGCTATCAATTTTATAATAATACACAATATATTTATGAAAGGTTTTACATTTACCAACAAATTCAGTAACATTTAATTATAAGTAAATTTTGATAACAATTTAATCAATAATTGATGTTATCAAATTTACAATAATCAGTTACCGAAAAAGACTATAAAAATTATTGAAGAAGTTATATATATATATATATATATATTTATATAGACAAGCAATAATAATTGAAGTTTATGTTATCTCAAGGGCAACAAAGACTTTCACCACATTCATTTGGGTACTATTGAGATGGTTTTTTTGGTCTTTTTAACATTGATTTGGGTGTAAATTCATGTAATTTGTGGGGGTGAATGGGGTGTTTTATACTTTTTTTTTGCCTTTTTCTCAATGGAGTGTTACTTTTTAGGAAACTTAGTTTTGGTCTTATGTCTCTCATGTGGTTGACAAAGGTGAGCATGCCTTTCATCTCTCTTTAGGGTTTGCATGTCATTCCTTTTATTTGATATGATATGATATATATATATATATATATAATATATAATATGATATAAAATCTATAAAAGCCAATAAAAGATGAAATGTGAATTACTATTTGATAAAGCAATTTGATCTTTGGATTATATTGATATTTTAGATAAGCACCTCCTTGCTTAGATTTTGTTTAGGGTAACACCTTGCTTAGATTAAATTGATTTGATTATTTTGCCATGCTAGATTAGATTATATATTGATACCTTGATTTATTATTAGAGAGGTTAATTTTGCTATTTTATTTAGGTAAGTTAGATTTAATTTTGTCTAGTTTTGTCATTCATCTTGATATCCATTTTATATTTGTTGTTGTTTAATTGGTGTTGATGCATTGTTATTTAAGAGTTAATTTTTTTGGGCTTGGGTCATTGTTTTTTTTTGGTTAATATTGTTTATCTTCCTCTTTTCCTTATGTTGCGTTTGGGTCTTCAGTCTTTGGTTTTTCTCTTGGTCAACACGTGTGGGAGTGCAGACTTAGGATTGACATTTGCTCAGGGTTTGTTGGCTCTTTGTTCCATCTTTGGTCTCTCCGCCGTGGGATTTCTTTCTCCTTTCTTATTTTCTCCCACCCATAGTTTTTAACGAGAGTTCCTTTTGTTCCCTCACTTTCTAGAAAGTTCCCATTCTTTGTCATTTTTTTTGTGTTGCTTTTCTTCTGGCTTCTCTTTTCCTGACCTCATTATGCATGTTTTTCCTCGTCTTGCTTTCCACTTGCATTGCCGTTTTCTCTCTGGTTTCTTCTTCTCCGGTCAGGTGGGTTAGAATTGTATTTCAGTTCATTTTTCCCTCTGCACCTCTGGTATTGATTGTGACATTCATTATTTCGATTCATTGGCTCATGTATGTTGATTTGCATGCTTGGTGGTTTGTTTATTTCGCCTTTTCCTGGGTTTTATTACCTGCTTCATTTTAAAATTCCTTCCCATTTTCGCTCTTCCTATTAACATGGTGCAGATTCTCCTCTTCCAGATGAAAGAAATCGATCAAGGAAGGTAATTTTCTTCTTCTTTTTGTTTGTCGTTTCAATTATTTTGTGTGGGTTATAGAATCTTTTGTTTAATCTCATGTTCTCTTTTCTTAATCTTTGCTTATTTCTAAATCTTAAACCGTAAACCCTTTTCTTCCTTATTGATTTGTTTATTTTTGCTTTTCTTTTCAATTGTTCAAATCGTTTGTCTTGCTCCTTTTTTTCGTTTAGTCCTGCTCTGCTTGCTTGATGACTGGATCCTGTGGGTATTTTCTATGCTTCTCGGTATGATTTCTATCTCTTGCTCTATTTCTTGTTCATTTTGTAGCATTGGTGTTGTTTTATGAGGGTCATGATTGTTGTTCTTTTCATATGTTTAACGCTTGGCGATTGTTGCATGCCTGTTGTTCGATTAATTTCCTCTGAGTTCTCTTTTTAATTTGGTTTTTTTTTTCATTGTTTCATTCAGTAATATCTCTGGTCATTAGTTTTTCTTGCTTCAGTTATGTTATGAAATGCATATGCATTATGACTTATTTAGTTGGTTCGCTTTTGTGGTTTAGCATTACATGCAGAAATTCATGAGTCATGACATTCATAGTTAACCTCATGAAGAAAGAGAAACTTTTTGTGTCACAAGAAGGTCCTATCATTCTGTTCTGACTCAGGTAAGCATAAAATTAAACTTGGAAGTTCCTTTTGCAGAAGTTTTCCTTTTTTCAACAAACTGATTTGGTTTTGAATGACATTTTACGAGACATTTCTAAATAGCTATTAACCTTCTAAGTATGCAGTCTGAATTAATATAATGCTTTTATTTTTCCAGAGAATTGATGTAATGCTAAGCTGTTCAGGTTTATATACATACAAGTGATGAGAGCTCAACACCTTTTATTTTTGCCATAGGATGAATAATGGTGTATTTACTTATGTTGAGGCATTCATTTTTTGCCTCCTCCAAAACCATCACAAATTATTCATTTGAAGGTTAAATAAAGGTTATTCTACGTCCATTATTCATCGGTCGTCAGTAAATCATAAAAATAAAAATCCCAAGAATTACTAACTAAAGATAGCTAGGGCAAGTAGGGGTCGATCCCACAGAGAGAAAGGTTATTATTCTTTTTCTTAAAACAAATAAATAAAATAAAGAAGATTTTAAAAGTAGAATTAAATCAAATCAAACTAATAATTAAAACTATCTAAGAAAGCAATCAAAAAATTAAAGATAATAATTAATTAAGAAGTAGAAAATAAATTGAGAAGATAATTAAGAGAACCCTCCAACATAGAATTAATATCCCTCTTGTAATAACATGGATCATTGATATCTAAAAATTATGAAAACAATGGATAGCTTGCTTGGAATTTAATCCTAAATTACCTTAATTAGATAAAGCTCTTGATTCAGTGTGAATTATCCCTTTTATTCTTTAAACAATTACCTCTTGATCCAATGTGATAATTACTCAAGAATAAAGCATTAAGATCTAGTAATTTACAAGCACAATGGGCAATTAAAAATTGGTCAAAGATTCTTAAATCCCTTGGAAGGAAGATCCTTCGCTTCCAATTGCTACCAAACAATTAAATCCGAAGATCCTTCAAGATTTTAATTTAGCTAATGCTACTTAATTTATCAAGAAAGTGCATGCTCCAATCTATCAAAACAAGCAACATAGAATTCATGCAGAGATATTAAGAAATACCCTATTAATTTTCATATAAAAGCACAAAATCTCACCATGATATAAGTCAAGAAATCAATTAAATTCTACATTGGAGAAAAGAAAAGGATTAGTCACTCATGAATCGAGTGAGCATCCAAAGAATAAGAAGAAAACTTACAGGATTTGAAGGCGAAATCCTCCTCTTGAGTAACTTAGGGTTGCCGCCCCTCTCTATGCAAAGAGGGGGTGCGGCAGCCTAGCCCTAAAACTAGAAGAAAAACTAGAACTAGAAGAGAAAAAGAAGAAGAGAAAATTATCTAGATATTGTGTGTGTGATTTGTGTTAACATAGGGTGGCTATTTATAGTGGAAATAACCCTAGAAATTCCAATTCTAAGTAGGATAGGAGTCTATGACGTTTTTGGGTCTAACTTAGATTCTAAGTTAGCTTAAAAGTCTTCCTAGAGTAGAATCCAAGTCAAAATAGGATCCTGAAATTTTGCTGAATTCTTGCAGGGACGTCGACGTCGTTTTTGGGCTTGAAGATGGCAGAACTGGGTCTTGGACTTCAAAGGAAAGTTGTAGATCTCGAAGTTAGCTTTCCAACGCCTACTCACGGGCCTAAAACGGAGGTCTGAGTAGAAAGTTATGATTTTTTTACCGAGATTGCGCTGAATCCTAATCCTGTTAGGACTAAAATCGGGAATCTACGGGATTTTGGATATTTCCTTGAATATAGGAGTCATTAATTGGAATTTTAATTCCAATTAATGATTTATATGGGCTGAGTATTTTCCCATATCAAATATCCAAAATTCCTTAGCTTTCGGGCTTCTTCATGGCTTGTCTTTAATCCTTCGCAATTAAAGCTCCATTCTTCAATTCTTGCTCTTGAAATTATTCTTCATGGTCTTCAAATCTTAAATCGTCTTCAATAAATCTTCAAACACGAACTTCGAATCTCCAAATCTATACTCAAAATTACTTTGCTCATATCTGTGTAAAAAGCATCAAAATAGCTCCAAAAGTAGTGAAAATTATCAAATTATGAATTTCACATCTCATAAAGACTCAAATCACAAATATTAACAAAATAACATATATTTAAGCTTAAATAGATCCAAAAACATAATAAAATAACCATAAAAATAGGGTTATTTTTGACTCGATCATATTTTCCCCCACACTTGAACTTTGCTAGTCCCTTAGCAAATCAATGTGTAAGTTAATCAAAAACCAATTTTTCAAGAAATCAATTTGAATTCATACATACATCAAAAAATCAATTCAATCATGAAATCAAAATAAGAAAGAATAATAATAATACTTAATCCAAAGATCAAGAAACAACAAGCATCATCATTCTTAAGTAGCCATAATCAAAGTAGTTTTAATCACTTACCATTCTTCACTTTTTATAACTACTTCTTTCTATAAGCTCATGTTTTCCTCTCTTTCTCCATTACTCAAAAGATTGCAATGTCATAAATATAAATCAAGGGTCATTGTGGGTTATAATAGATTTTCAAGGATAATTGTTTTTAGAAAATTGAGGTTACTAACCTCGAAGTGTTCATGATTTGGGGTTACTAACTCCCATTTTTGAGGCTACTAGCACTCTAGAAGGACTCCTTCTTTATTTTTTCAGAGGGACAATATTTCTGTAATTTCATGCCTCTTATCCTCTTTCCAAGGGTTACTAACTCCTTTTGTTAAAGAAAAGAGTGACAACAATGGATTGATTTTTTTTTTTTTACATAAATACATCTTCTCCTCTATAATGAAAACACTTCTTTTATGAAAACAATTTTTTAATTACCCCTTTTTATAAATAGTCCCCCACACTTATTCTTGACATATATCCATGGCATACTTTCTCAACCATAATTTCAATCAAGATTAAACACAAGTTCTAGAAATAGATAATCATAGAAGCAATTAATAAATAAGATCATATCACAGACTTTAATTATACCTAATTATAAGAAATCAAACAACATGCATGAAAATTATTAAAATTCAATAAATCAAATATTATTAAAATTCTAAGCATTCATCAATCATAATCAAATCAATTAATCAAAATATGCATGAAAATTCAAAAGGTTTGAAAAATTCGAAATTTTATCATAAAAAATCTTTCAAAAATTTTATCAAAAATTGGGGAAATAAGATCAATCCAAAAGCAATCAAATTCTATCTTAGGTTCTCATGCAAACAAAGACTATCATATGACTCAATTATTCAAGTAATAACCCTATCAAGTATTCAACCCCCCCCCCCCCCACACACACTTAAAAGACACATTGTCCTCAATGTAAATACACATGTGTGTGTTGTGTCCCTCATAAGTGTGATGACTGTGCTAATGAAATACTTGACTCACAAAAAAAGTATGCATCCAATCAAGTAATTCAAGCAATTCAAAGCATTGATCATGGCATTCATGGCATATGAGTCATTATAAAGATCTAAATCAAAGCATAGAAACACATAGAAGAGAAATACAAACAACTAATTCAAATCAAGGAATAGGCAATCAATCAAGCAATAATCATTCAAAGCAAAACAATGCAAAGAAAAAGTAAATGGAGATGAGTTTAAGAAAGCTTCTCTATTTATGTGGCACGGGCTAGAGGTGGCATGGTGTGGATGGCCGGTGGTAGGCTCGATCATAATTCCATCCTTTGCTCCTCTCTTTTGGGCTTTCATTCGGTTTCCTTTGCAATTGTTCAAAACATAAGCTCCAATTGTTTGACTTGTTTCCTTAATTTGGAATCCTAAAAAGAAAAAGAAAAACAAAACTAAAAAGAAAATTAACATGTTAGTAAATTCTTGGGTTGCCTCCCAAGCAGCGCCTTTCTTTAACGTCTTTGGCTAGACTTTCCTTCCTCTTCCTTTGTTAGGGTGGATCATACCACTTCAAAGCATAAAGCAAATATGATGAGATTCGAAGAATATGAGCACAAAAATATGAAAGATAAAAGAAGAGATAAGGAAAGAAATCAC